>JAOTOL010000491.1:0-10000 GCA_034440575.1 Imbricaverruca yamaguchii | reverse complement strand
TCGGGTGGGACCACTCGAGGGTGGGACCACTCGAGGGTGGGACCACTCGAGGGTGGGACCACTCGAGGGTGGGACCACTCGAGGGTGGGACCACTCGAGGGTGGGACCACTCGAGGGTGGGACCACTCGAGGGGTGGGACCACTCGAGGTGGGACCACTCGAGGGTGGGACCACTCGAGGGTGGGACCACTCGAGGGTGGGACCACTCGAGGGACCACTCGAGGGTGGGACCACTCGAGGGTGGGACCACTCGAGGGTGGGACCACTCGAGGGTGGGACCACTCGAGGGTGGGACCACTCGAGGGTGGGACCACTCGAGGGTGGGACCACTCGAGGGTGGGACCACTCGAGGGGTGGGACCACTCAGGGTGGGACCACTCGAGGGTGGGACCACTCGAGGGTGGGACCACTCGAGGGTGGGACCACTCACTCGAGGGTGGGACCACTTGAGGACCACTCGAGGGTGGGACCACTCGAGGGTGGGACCACTCGAGGGTGGGACCACTCGAGGGTGGGACCACTCGAGGGTGGGACCACTCGAGGGTGGGACCACTCGAGGGTGGGACCACTCGAGGGTGGGACCACTCGGGGGTGGGACTACTTGAGGGTGGGACCACTTGAGGGTGGGACCACTCGAGGGTGGGACCACTCGAGGGTGGGACCACTCGGGGGGTGGGACCACTCGAGGGTGGGACCACTCGGGGGTGGGACCACTTGAGGGTGGGACCACTCGAGGGTGGGACCACTCGGGACCACTCGAGGGTGGGACCACTCGAGGGTGGGACCACTCGAGGGTGGGACCACCTGGGTGGGACCACTCGGGGGTGGGACCACTCGAGGGTGGGACCACTCGAGGGTGGGACCACTCGAGGGTGGGACCACTCGGGGGTGGGACCACTTGAGGGTGGGACCACTCGAGGGTGGGACCACCACTCGGGGGTGGGACCACCTGAGGGGTGGGACCACTCGAGGGTGGGACCACTCGAGGGTGGGACCACTCGAGGGTGGGACCACTCGAGATGGGACCACTCGAGGGTGGGACCACTCGACCACTGAGGGTGGGACCACTCGGGGGTGGGACTACTTGAGGGTGGGACCACTCGAGGGTGGGACCACTCGGGGGGTGGGACCACTTGAGGGTGGGACCACTTGAGGGTGGGACCACTTGAGGGTGGGACCACTCGGAGGGTGGGACCACTCCGGGGTGGGACCACTCGGGGGGGACCACTCGGGGGTGGGACCACTCGAGGGTGGGACCACTCGAGGGTGGGACCACTCGAGGGTGGGACCACTCGGGGTGGGACCACTCGAGGGTGGGACCACTCGAGGGTGGGACCACTCGAGGGTGGGACCACTCAGGGGGTGGGACCACTCGGGGGGGACCACTGGGGGGGGACCACTCGGGGGTGGGACCACTCGGGGGTGGGACCACTCGGGGGTGGGACCACTCGAGGGTGGGGTGGGACCACTCGAGGGGGACCACTGGGACCACTCGGGGGGACCACTTGGGACCACTCGGGAATGGGGTGGGACCACTCGAGGGTGGGACCACTCGAGGGTGGGACCACTCGAGGGTGGGACCACTCGAGGGTGGGACCACTCGAGGGTGGGACCACTCGAGGGTGGGACCACTCGAGGGTGGGACCACTTGAGGGTGGGACCACTCGAGGGTGGGACCACTCGAGGGTGGGACCACTCGAGGGTGGGACCACTCGAGGGTGGGACCACTCGGGGGTGGGACCACTCGGGGTGGGACCACTCGAGGGTGGGACCACTCGAGGGTGGGACCACTCGGGGGTGGGACCACTCGAGGGTGGGACCACTCGAGGGTGGGACCACTCGAGGGTGGGACCACTCGGGGGTGGGACCACTCGAGGGTGGGACCACTCGGGGGTGGGACCACTCACAGGGGTGGGACCACTCAGAGGGTGTAGGGTGGGACCACTCGGGGGTGGGACCACTCGAGGGTGGGACCACTCGGGGGTGGGACCACTCGAGGGTGGGACCACTCGGGGTGGGACCACCACTGAGGGTGGGACCACTCGGGGGTGGGACCACTCGAGGGGTGGGACCACTCGACCACTCGGGGGTGGGACCACTCGAGGGTGGGACCACTCGGGGGTGGGACCACTCGAGGGTGGGACCACTCATCGAGGGTGGGACCACTCGAGGGTGGGACCACTCGAGGGTGGGACCACTCAGGACCACTCGAGGGTGGGACCACTCGAGGGTGGGACCACTGGAGGGTGGGACCACTCGAGGGTGGGACCACTGGGGGGGGGACCACTCGGGGGTGGGACCACCTCGAGGGTGGGACCACTCGAGGGTGGGACCACTCGAGGGTGGGACCACTTGAGGGTGGGACCATTCGAGGGGTGGGACCACTCGAGGGTGAGACCACTGGGGGGTGGGACCACTCGAGGGTGGGACCACTCGGGGGTGGGACCACTCGAGGGTGGGACCACTCGGGGAATGGGACCACTCATGAGGGTGGGACCACTCGAGGGTGGGACCACTCGAGGGTGGGACCACTCGAGGGTGGGACCACCGACATCGGACCACTCGGGGTGGGACCACTCGAGGGTGGGACCACTCAAGGGTGGGACCACTCGAGGGTGGGACCACTCGAGGGGTGGGACCACTCGGGGGTGGGACCACTCGAGGGTGGGACCACTCGGGGGTGGGACCACTCGGGGGTGGGACCACTCGGGGGTGGGACCACTCGAGGGTGGGACCACTCGAGGGTGGGACCACTCGAGGGTGGGACCACTCGAGGGTGGGACCACTCGGGGGTGGGACCACTCGAGGGTGGGACCACTCGAGGGTGGGACCACTCGAGGGTGGGACCACTCGAGGGTGGGACCACTCGGGGATGGGACCACTAGAGGGTGGGACCACTTGAGGGTGGGCCACGGTACAGTTTAGGCGGCTTCACGATCGTCGTGACCGTGCAGATTAGGGAGATGAGTATAGACAGCCTGGCTGACATTGACCCGGCTGGCAGTTTATTGAATTAGGCACTTCCGCCTCCTGAGGCCATTTCGTGCCATTAATGATAACATGTGTGTCGTATTATTAACGAATTCAGTTGATAGATCTTGGAACAGATTTGTATTGCGGAGAAAATTGAAAAGTAATTTGATGATAGATGGATGCTCATCCCCCTACAGTGTTGGCAGAGAAAAGGGAATTTTGTGTATATGGCAATAATCTGTCAGTATTTTTCGAGGGCCGTGGAACTTCTGACAGTGAAGAAGAATATATGTAACTGTGAGATAGGTGTTGCATGATGGGATGATGGGCATGAAGGTCTAGGTGAAGCCGTGTATATATTTCGATATGTAACAAAAGTATGGCCGATGCGTAAACGTGATAACACTTTTTCTTCGTATCGGTTTTTATATGATGTGATCCAAGTATCGACGACAGGTTTAATGATATGTAATTGTGTATGGTTCGTGTTTTATGTCGAATTTTTAGTCTAAAATGTCGAATGTTCTGTGGTATTGATCATTTAACACCTTCAAAATGTGACGGAATTTCTATAATGTTTTGGAGGTGTACTGATGCTTTTGCTAATGTGTCAGCTTCTTCGTTTCCTGGGATGCCGCAGTGACTGGGCACCCACAGGAAACGGACCTCCACATCCATGAGATGAAGTGTTCCTAATGTCTCATAAATAGAAATATAGCAATGATGTGAAAAAGAAAGTGACGAAAGAGATCGTAAACCAGACTTGAGGTCCAAATGACGACGCTGCGCATGGGGTGACAGAGAAACGGTTCCGGATATAACGGATGGCAATGAGAATGGCATGCAATTCAGCGATAGAAATTGATGTTCCGTCGAGTAATCGATTTTGTTTTGTATGTCCTCGAACCTATGGCATTTCCTGTAAGGTTAGAGCATCTGTAGAACCGCTGGTGCGGCCCACCAATGCGCGTCACACCTGGGGTGCAAAATAACACCGACCCATCTCGGATTTCTTCATAAATTGGTCGACAGGGGTAATTGAGCGCCCCGAATCCAATTTTACTAGCGCTAGTAAAATCAAAATGAGCATGGTCACAACGGGAACGAAATTTGAGAAATTTGTGTTTCGCATATGCTGTACAGAGCTGTGATTTTGGAGTGGTGGTTAGATAAAAAGTGTGTCGTTCGGCTATCTGCCACGGTGGTGTAGTTGGTGGAGAAAGTGAAGTAATGGGTGGAATAGTGAAATGAAGTTGTTCAGAAAATGTTTTGACTCCATAAGCTGTAGAAGATGTAAATTTGGGAGAATTTGTAATGACGCGTGTGTGGGATTGCTTGCATGAAATTGAATTTTAGACGCGTACCTAAGTGTTTGTTGCATTCTACGGGGAGCTAGTGGAGGAATTCCCGATTCGGCTTCTAAAGAAATTATGGGCGAAGTCGTCATTGCACCTAGTGAGATACGGAGAAATTGATTTTGAATCGTATCTAAAATGTGTAATGGGGATGTGTTGGCACCGGTACATACTACACATCCATAGTCAATTCGTGGTTAAAAGAAGTACGAAGGACACAGAAAATAGGGAACGGAAATACGACGAGAAAAAAAAATTGCGTGGGGTGACAGCTGTCACCCCTGGAAATTAACGAAAGAAGCGACGGGTGTCACCCAAAGAAATTAAAGTGATGAGTTGCAAAATCAGCAGCCAGTCACGCCAGTCGCCAGGTCGGAGTGTACAGTGAGCTTCGGCGACAGTCAAAGTATGATCGAATAGTCCTGAACAGTCCATGGACCTTGACCCGACTAGGACTCGTGCTGTGCAGTGCCGACAGCGGCGACTTTGACCTAACCTTGACCTGCAGCTGTGTGACGTCAGAGTACAGACCATGGACGGTCCTCGACCTGTGGGTACGCATGGTCTGCCGTGACCTTTCCCGACAATTTATATTATTCCTTTTTCAGACATATTTATCCAACGACACAAAACATGGCATCTTGCAAGCATTTAAGGACACTGGGACGTTGGTTCGACCTTCACCTGCAATTACCGGTCGTAGCGGGTAGGCTGGGGTTGAGCTGACATTGACCTGCAGGTACCTGGTGGCGGCCCGCGATCTGGCACCCGGTGACCTGATCATCCGTGAGCGGGCGTACGTGTTCGGGCCCAAGCAGAACTCCACGCCTGTCTGTCTGGGCTGCACGTGTCTCCTGGAGAGCGACGACTACCGGTGGGTTGCTAGGTAGTGGTGTCGCCACTGTCGGTAGATGTCGCCACCATCCGGGCTGCACGTATCTTCTACAGAGCGACGACTACCGGTGGGTTGCTAGGTAGTGGTGTCGCCACTGTCGGTAGATGTCGCCACCCTCCGAGCTGTACCTTTCTCCTCGAGAGCGACGACTGCCGGCGGGAGACAAGGAATCTTGTCTGTTGTGGGGCAGGGGTGCTGAGGGGTACAGGAACCTGTCCCCTGGAGAGATGCGACTATCGGTGGTTACGGCCAGCAACTACGCTGTTGTGGGGCATGAAGAGCGGCGCAGGCAGGACTTTCCTAAGAGGGGGGAGCTTTACTAAATTGATTAAATAGAAAAGGCTTCCGGCGCGCGTAGCGAACGGTACATTTTTAATTTTCCGTGCTGCAAAACTCGATAATTTTTTTAATGATATATTGTACTTTTGGATGGTAAGAGGCGGGGAGGCCGGGCCCCGGTTCCCCCTGGCTGCGCCACTGTGTAGAAGCAGGGCTGTAGCCAGGAAGTTCTCAGGAGTGAGGAGGCTGACTTTACGAAGTAACTACCTCCAACTTTCTTGGTGCCCTCTGGTTTTGGCCAATTTATTTCGAGGGGTGCCATGTTTTCCTTCGAACAGTAAGTTGCTTTTGTCCGTTCTATTTGGGGCCCAACTCATCCGCTCCTCACATCATATTTAGACATGCCACTGTTATATATCCCGTATTGCACTGTTAGACATTGCCCAATCATACGCGAAGATGCAGAGTATGAAAACTTCACTGAGAAAGACGTCGATGCAGAGTATTCGGTAAGGGTTAGCAAGAATTGGTAAGTATTCTATAAACGTTAGCAAGGGCCCGCTGATTCACGAAAGGGGCTCGCACGCATTTGTAAGGGCTTGTACACGTTCGTAAGAGCCTGCAGGCAGGGGCTTGGATTTTCCCCGGGCATGCCCATGCCCCGTTAGCCACGACCATGCCCCGTTGGCATTTCTACACATGAACCTGAAACGTGGAACATGATGTCTTTCAGATGTTTTGGTTCTTTAATTTTCAGAGGTTTCTGGTTGGAATTCCCATCATTTCATCAAGTTGAGTGAATTCCCATTGTTCCCCGATCAAGTTCAGCTTCTGAGCATCGATGACCTGTGATGGGCCCAGTGACTCACAGTAACGGTGCCAGTGACCCTCAGTAACGGCGCCAGTAACCCTCAGTAACGGTCCCAGTGACCCTCAGTAACGGTTCCGGTGACCCTCAGTAACGGTTCCAGTGACCCTCAGTAACGGTGCCAGTGACCATCAGTGACCATCAGTGAACACCCGCAGGTGTTCCCGCTGCCAGTACCCGCTATGTTCAGCAGACTGTGAAGACAGCCCCGCACATCAGGTGAGTACAGGGTCCGTGTTCATCAACAGGGTCTGAAATGTGACGGGTGGAGGCGCCAGAGCAACGTGTCACTGGAGACGCCCATGTCACGTGCGGCTTAGATACGCTCGTGCCACGTGTGGCGTTGGTAGACACGCCCATGTCACGTGCGGCTTAGATACGCTCGTGCCACGTGTGGCTATGGTAGACACGCCCATGTCACGTGCGGCTTAGATACGCTCGTGCCACGTGTGGCTATGGTAGACACGCCCATGTCACGTGCGGCTGTAGTCGAGACGTCCGTGTCAAGTGTGACTATAGTAGAGACGCTCGTGTCACGTGCGTCTGTAGTGCAGACGCCCATATATCATGTGTTGCTATATTAGAGGTACCTGTGTCACGTACAGGTATAGTGGAGGTGAGTTCCAAGAGTGGTGAGTTCCAGTAGTGGTGTGATGTGTCCAGTAGTAGTGGTTCCAATAGTGGTGAGTTCCAAGAGAGGATCGACCAATGCACTTCACCCCATACGTTTTGATTGAGACTAGAAAATTTGTGCACAGGGTAGTCTTTGGCACAGGGTATTTCTGGAAACTAATTTTTTTTTTAGTTTTCAAGTTTTCTTTTATTTTCCTTTTCCAATGGGTAGAGCAGACTGAGAAACATTGTTGGAAGTCAACTTGCCTTTTTTTAAAAATGCTTACTTTAGCCAGAATCCTCTATTTGAACTGCAATTTGGCAATTACGCAAAACTTATATGTAGTCAAAAAAGAAGAGAAAAAAATTCAACTCGTACGTTTTGTTGCATCCGTGAAGATAAGCAGACGCTGAAAGTTTCCTTAAAATAGCTGTATCCGTTAAAGCGTGGCAACTGGTTAAACTTTTTGGAGGTGACCTGACTTGACCTTGACTAACTCGTTGACCCTAGATGACCTGACCTAAAAATTTTAATCGGCATGTCAAATTGATGTGGAAAAGGTCACCTCCAATATGCCGAATTTGGGCGCGCCGTCCGCTATCCGCGAATAACCTGAGGGGGCGGTTGAAGACCCCCCGAGACTGGACGGGTTAAGGAAGTTACAGAAGCTGCATTTCAAAGGTACGAATGTGTAAGTTGGAAAAGCAAGCTCCATGGCCTGACGTTTACGTCGTTGTTTTAGTCCAATGGTATTCCATTTTGTATTGCTTAGTGCAGTGCAGCAGTGTGCTATAGTGTGCAGTATGCAGGGAGTGCCAAAAATTCGAACAATGAAAGCACAGGAAGTACGTAAAAACGTTCCTGTATTCGGGGGCATACCATGTATACCGCAACAAAAACGCGTGTTTGCATTAGGACAGAGATTGTACTGTACATCCGCGTAAGATCTGTATACATGTAGAATGAAGGCATAATTGTACTTCATGATGTCAGGCCAGCAAGGCTGAACATGGGCAGATGTTTTGTTTGATGTAGCAGAGGTAATCATGTCACGTGTGGTTGTAGTGGAGGCATGCAGTAACAGAAATATACACTTGCTTGCCTTGCAAAACGGACTCGCTTTAAAGGCAGCGCAAATGACCTGCATGGTAGGGCACGCCTCTAAACAGTGGTCTTCCAGTTTGTCAGTGGCATGACGTCACCGCACGCGGTACCGACAGGTCGAATGTGCCGTTATCGACAGGTCGAATGTGCCGTTATCGACAGGTCGAATGTGCCGTTATCGACAGGTCGAATGTGCCGTTATCGACAGGTCGAATGTGCCGTTATCGACAGGTCGAATGTGCCGTTATCGACAGGTCGAATGTGCCGTTATCGACAGGTCGAATGTGCCGTTAACATGTCGAATGTGCCGTTATCGACAGGTCGAATGTGCCGTTATCGACAGGTCGAATGTGCCGTTATCGACAGGTCGAATGCGCCGTTTTTGCCGCCGGAGGAGCCAGGGCTCGTCCGCAAGTTGAGGACTACTCCAAACCCGCCAGCTACCTGGACGCTGTCACTGTAGTGAGGGTAAGCTACAGTGACGTAGCGTAGGTGCAGTGCTGAAGCCACGGGACTATAAGCTGGCCGTGCAGTATCTTCTGACCTGTTGACGACTACTGTGTTCGCCATGAGTGTCTGTGTACGCATCTGCAGTGGACGTTCCGCACTGGCAATAGGCGGTTAACGTTGTCAGCGGGCGGTCCACACTGGGAGTGGGCGGTCCATACTGGGAGTGGGCGGTCCATACTGGGAGTGGGCGGTCCATACTGGGAGTGGGCGGTCCATACTGGGAGTGGGCGGTCCATACTGGGAGTGGGCGGTCCATACGGCATGGCCGGGGCGGTCCATACTGGGAGTGGGCGGTCCATACTGGGAGTGGGCGGTCCATACTGGAGTGGGCGGTCCACGTCGGTAGGGCGGCCTGGTCCACACTGGGAGTGGGCGGTCCATACTGGGAGTGGGCGGTCCATACTGGGAGTGGGCGGTCCATACTGGGAGTGGGCGGTCCATACTGGCAATAGGCGGTTAACGTCGTCAGCGGGCGGTCCACACTGGGAGTGGGCGGTCCATACTGGGAGTGGGCGGTCCATACTGGGAGTGGGCGGTCCATACTGGGAGTGGGCGGTCCATACTGGGAGTGGGCGGTCCATACTGGGAGTGGGCGGTCCATACTGGGAGTGGGCGGTCCATACTGGGAGTGGGCGGTCCATACTGGGAGTGGGCGGTCCATACTGGGAGTGGGCGGTCCATACTGGGAGTGGGCTGTCAAATAGCCCACTCCCGTTAGCCGCCCCGGTAGCTCAGTTGGTTAGAGCGCTGGCCTGCACTGGTCTCCATTGTACTGGCAACACAGGGTTCGAGTCGCTTCGTGCGCTCGCGTTTAGCCCCCGGCCGTGAGTGTCAGTTGGCAGCTGGCCCGATAAGGCCGGGGACGAGGTACCGGGCGGCCGTGTTGGTGTATTGACGGCACGTTAAACTTTCGATCAAAATTCTGCCGTTGAACTGGAATTCGTGGATCGGGTGGTGGGGCCAGGGTTCACGCAACAAGCTCTGCTTAGCAATAGAACCCTGGTTCCTAAAGCCACCCCAGCAACAACTCGGACCATTTTTTTAAAACAAAAAACAAATGCTGACCACACCAGGTCCGGTACTGACCACATTCAGTCAGGTACTGACCACACCCAGTCCGATGCTGGCTACAGCTGGCTTGATACAGCTGGCTGACCACAATCGGTCCGGTGCTGGCCTGAGCCGGTCCGGTACTGACCACACCTGGTCCAATACTGACCACAGCCGATCCCCTAACGACCACACCCTGTCTGGTACTGACCACAGCCGGTCTGGTACTGACCACAGCCGGTCTGGTACTGACCACAGCCGGTCTGGTACTGACCACAGCCGGTCTGGTACTGACCACAGCCGGTCTGGTGCTGACCACAGCCGGTCTGGTACTGACCACAGCCGGTCTGGTG
>JAOTOL010000490.1:0-75488 GCA_034440575.1 Imbricaverruca yamaguchii | reverse complement strand
AGTCCCCGGCCGCCAGTTGGCCCGCTGTCGCAGTCCCCGGCCGCCAGTTGGCCCGCTGTCGCAATCCCCCGGCCGCTAGTTGGCCCGCTGTCAAAGTCCCCCAGGCCGCCAGTTGGCCTGCTGTCATAAAGTCCCCCGGCCGCCAGATTGGCCCGCTGTCAGTGTCCCCCGGCCGCCAGTTGGCCCGCTGTCGTAGTCCCCCGGCCGCCAGTTGGCCCGCTGTCAAAGTCCCTCGGTCGCCAGTTGGCCTCCTGTCGTAGCCCCCGGCTGCCAGTTGGCCCACTGTCAAAGTCCCCCGGCCGCCAGTTGGCCCGTCGTCGTCCCTCGGCTGGCGGGCCCTGTTTGAGGGCAGTCCCTTGGATGTGGGCTGGCCCGCTGTCGCAGTCCCTTGGCCGTGAGCTGGCGTTGTCGCAGTTCTTCCCCGACTGCGGGTTAAGTCCACTTATCGCAGTCCCCGGCCGCCAGTTGGGCTCGCTGTCGCAGTCCCCTGGCTGTGGGTTGGTCCACTATCGCAGTCCCCCGGCCGCCAGTTGGCCCGCTGTCGCAGTTTCCTCGGCTGTGGGCTGGCCCGCTGTCGTAGTCCCCTCGGCCGTGAACTGGCGTTGTCGCAGTTCTTCCATCGGGCTGGGGGCTGGTCCACTGTCGCAGTTCCCTCGGGCAGTTCCCCGCGCCAGTAGGCACTCACTGGGTGGTGAGCGGATCTCATTGACTGGTGGACGGATCCCACTGGCGATGGGCGAATCCCACTGGCGGGTGGGCGGATCCACTGGCTGGTGGACCTGAGTTTCATGGGTTTCATGAGCTTCATGGGAATGGGTGCTGTCTCTGGTGCAGAACCCATACTGTGACGGCAGTGGCACCTCACCCTGCCCCAGCGCCCTGTAGGGTCGGGACAATGCCGGGATTCTCAGACGTTTTCTCCCGGCTCCGTTCCCTCCTCCCTGCCAGGGCTCGGCGTGCGGCTCAGCCCTGACCGTCAGTCCTGGCCCGGTGTAGCAACAAACACACGCTGCGGCGCGACGCATGGCCACGTACGTCGTCACCCTCACCCCCGCGCCGAGCGTCGGCCAAACGTCGGCGGCCGCGCCAAACTTTGTCTCGAGATTGTTGGGTGGGAGCGATGGTGAAAGACAGCTTGTCTTGGTTGAAGAGGTGCGCTCCCACTGGTGATGTTATGCAACACGGCGCCTGGAGACGGGCGGGTGAGATGGGGTGAGGAGCTGCTTCTCTTCTGGTGGTGGCTCCATGCCACGAGGAGGACCGCTTGCCCTTCTCCCGACTGGGGTCTGCTCAGTTGCAGCGTCGGCGAGTGGTGAACTCGTTAGCACAAACTTCCGGCTTACTTTCGGCGCCAGCCGCTCGAGCGGTAACTTCCGGCGGCTGTCGTCAATTAGGGCTCTCGATAACGGCCGACACTGGCGAATCAGGGTTTCAATAACGGCCGCGATCGGCGAATGGGGCTTCTCAATAACAGCCTCTATCGGCGACTGGGGGCTCTCAATAACGGCCTCTATCGGCGACTGGGGGCCCACAATAACGGCCTCTATCGGCTACTGGGGCTCTCAATAACGGCTGACAGCGGTGACTAGGGGCTTTTCAATAACGGCCTCTATCGGCTACTGGGGGCTCTCAATAACGGCTGACAGCGGTGACTAGGGCTCTCAATAACGGCCTCTAAAGCGGCTGGGGTTCTCAATAACGGCCTCTATCGGCTACTGGGGGCTCTCAATAACGGCTGACAGCGGCGACTGGGAGGCCCACAATAACGGCCTCTATCGGCGACTGGGGTGTCTCAATAACGGCCTCTATCGGCGACTGGGGCTACCCCAATAACGGCCTCTATCGGCGACTGGGGGCTCTCAATAACGACCGCCATCGGCGACTGGAGGCTCTCAATACCGGCCGCCACTGGTGACTGAACTCTGGTCATATCACACCCGGCGCGGCGTGGGGCGGGGCGGGTGGGGGCGGGGCCCGATCGCGCCAGCAGCCATCGATCGCACCGCCGGGGGATTATCCCAGTAGCGCCAGCTGCCGCCGCCGCCGGGCCCAATTATGCACCAGCCCGTGAAGTGGGTCGTTTGGGACACGTGTCGTCGTCGCCGTGTGGGGTAAATGAGCCAACTTGGCGACGAACCCTGAACGGCCTCAATGCTTTCACCGATGGAGAGCGAAGTTGTCGGGTCGCGGGACTGGTTGGTGTGTGTGTGCGCGTGAGTGGCAGCGATTTTCAGGTCTCGCTGGCGCAGACACGCGCGTTAATTTGATGGGGACTGCGTTCGGCTTAAGTAGTTGGTGTTGTGGGAAATGTATTGGCATGGAAGTCTCCCTCCAACTCGGATTACACCCGTGGTAATGCTGGATTTTTAAGGACCGCCACACCGACAGTAGTAGGAGTGTATGTATGTGAAAGGTTGAGGCGGTTCCATCTTTCCAATATGGCTTCATGATTGTTAAACGAGAAGAGTGTATGGTGTGACGGGTGATGTGGGATGGTGAATGATCGACCCCTAGCTGCCGTACTACTGCGATTGCTGGCTTCACAATGTGCACGCATTAATGCTTATGCATGCATGGTCAGCAGCCGCCGGGATCTCGCGCCGCAACAAGTTCGCGACATGCCGAAGCAGGCTCAACGGCTGGGCCATGGCGGCCAGCAGAGCCGGTGCGTGAAGCATGGTGGCGTGGCTGGGCGGGGGGAAGACGTCACCTCTGGTGACGTGCACTGTCCGACGTTCACACCGCGTGTCACCGTACTGCGCGGTCCGGCGTCCGTCCTTCCCGTGAGCTGCCCCTCGAGATAAGGCACCCTCACACCGCGTGTTTGGTGACCGCCCAGTCGTACGGGTTTAACTTGGTTTAGCCCACGCTAAATTACATATAATTTGGTGACGTAGTGATGGAGACATGGAAGAATCGACCTGCTGTCGCCCTCGAATGCGAATCGGAAAACATATGTGGGTTTTTGCAAATGCTTTGCGACTATGAGCTGTCATGAACGCCCTCTACGTACCTGTATCCTCCCAAAGAGAAGCTGCGCGTGCAGCTTCAGCCAATCACGTGCCATGACAGTTTGAGGGGATCGATCATTGTAACAACGTCGGCCGGGGCCAGCTCGTGTGTTGTGTCGGCTGATGTTTAGTGTAGTATAGCATAGTATAGTATAGTATAGTATAGTATAGTTTAGTATAGTATAGTATAGCTTAATATAGTATAGTTTAGTAGTATAGTATAGTAGTATAGTATAGTATAGTATATCGGCTGAGGTGTGGTGTTGGCTGCAGCTGTTCGGATCATGTGTAGAGCTGAATGAGGCGTAGTGTCGGCTGAAGCGTAGTGTTGGCCGAGGTGCATTGTCAGCCGAGGTGTAGTGCAGTAGTGCTGGCACAGCAGTGTTCGGCTCCACTGCCTTCGTCCGCAGTTCAAGCTGGTCTCGAAACCACACGGGTAATTACTATAAATCCACTATAAATGTGAGCAATTGGTTGGTGAGCTGGGTCTGACGGAGGTAATTTTCTTTATGGAGCCCTGGCCAAGCACCGGCTGGAACGCCGGGTGGAGCAGGCAGCTGTCAGAGCGGGGCAGGGCCGACCTGGTGCTCACATTCTACGCTAAGTTTTGCCATATTGATGAACCCCGTTTCTACGTTAAGTACGATAATATTGATGCGCTCTGTTTCTTTGCTAAGTATGACAATATTGATGCGCTCTGTTTCTACCCTAGTATGGTAATGTTGATGAGTTCCGTTTCTGCGCTGAGTATGGCGAGATTAATGCGCTCAGTTTCTACGTTAAGTATGTCAATATTGATGCGCTCCATCTCTACGCTAAGTATGGTAATGTTGATGCGCTCGAATTCTTTTGTGTCCGTGGACCGGCACATTGCGCCTTGTCGGGACGGGCTTGCCAGCATTTTGCGCCTAGCCGCACGCTGCACAGCTTTGCATCGCTTGGGGCGAGACGCCGTCTGCGCTCAGCTTTTCGGCCAAGCTTTGGCCGAGGGTGTGCGAGCGGGCCGATCGACCTTGACGTCGGGCGTCGTGTTCGACGCCGGGCTGACAGCGCGGTTGCGCCACTAGCCGCCGGGCAGCCGGCGACCTCCGTCTCGGCGCTGCGGACTAGCCATCGACGCGGGCGCGGTCAGAAGCACCCCGAGGCGCTTCTGGCGCGCCGGCGACCTCGGCCGCCTGACGTCCATTGTGGGCCGCGTCCGCCGCTGTTGACGTTAATTAAGAGGAGCCTCTACGCGGGGCGCCCCGGTTCGTCGTTCCGGTGGCACGCAGCGCCCCCGGCCCGTGACGGAGATGACGTCCCCCCCCCCACCAAACCCCTGTATAGTCAGGTCGCCGTCAGCGGGCGCCCCGGGCACTGGGTGGGCGTCAACAGCGCCGTCTCTCCTGCTGACCTGGCGCGGCCGAGCGGCGCCCGCCCCACGACCGAGCGGGACGCTGGCGGGCCGCGCGGCAGGTTTTGCAGACCCGGCGTTATCCCCGACCGGTATTCTGCAGCGCGTCATTGTCGGCTCTCTGGCTTTGTGTGCGCCGGCCGCGTTTGGCCCCCGTCCAGACGGCTGCGGGTTTGCCGAGTCGCGCGTCGACGGGCCAACGCATGTGTTGACTCGGTGAAATGTCACGGCGCCAGGCAGTGTCGAATCTTTAGACTCGTGTCGCGGGAGCTGCCCGGAAAGCTGGGCGAAGTTATGAGTGCTGACAAGTCAAAATTAGTCCGAAAAATAAAACATTGCCAAGCTGCGTTATGTATTAACTTCGCAATACGTAGAATGGATGGTGTCAGGACAGAGGTATTCCTGCTATGACATAGATGGAAGTCGACAAAATGGCCTGCAAAGATGGATTGCAAAGATATATGTTCAACAGGATGTACTTTGGCTTATCTTGTCAAGCCACTAATGAACCATGGCTGAGAGAGTACTCCAGCACGCGCCCTGGAGGGCCTCGGAAAATTTCGCGCACTGGAGGAGGGCGGATTCCGCCCCCCTAAGATCTCGGCTCCTACTGATGCTAGAGCAACGAAATTCGCAGGGTGGATGGGCACGATAGTGTGTGCAAATTTCATGACCTTAGGTCAATATCTTCAACGTCAAATGAGGTCAAAATAGCAAAATGTTCTGGTGTTGCGTGGCTTGGCTTGTCATTGTTATGGTTCGCTGTGATTGTGTTTGAATGCCCCAATATTGGCATTAATGATGTTCTGGACATTACTAAAGAAGCAATACAGATGCCAGATCCGCCATTTGACCTCAGGTCACCCATGTAGGATTTTTATCTGGTAATTATCTGATCCAGTTACGGGAACAGGGCTGCCCACCCGACTGCTCCGTTGGGCGGTTCGGTACAACCGGCTTCTCGCAAAGAAAGGAGTGAAAGACATGAATAAAGTATGGAAACGTTTAGTCACACAATGCCAGACAGTAGATTTCTGGATGTAAAAGAATAACATGTAAAGTGGCATCAATCGCATGACAGTCATTTGCATTTTTACAACATTCCAGTTGATCAACCTTGGTTCTATTAGCCTGTCATGAACTTGACCTGACTTGACCTCGGCGATCTAACATGCCTTTTAAATTAGATAGCATAGCAAAATACATCAAACAAGTCGCTAGTGTTGTCAAGAACAGTTCCTTTTTGCCAATATACGGGAAGCGCATCAGCGACGATTTTTGCGGTCTGGCACTGCGAATTGTTTTTACTTTAACGGCCCCTAACTTGTAAAAGTTCTGCGCCGATTTGCATTGTTCTTACTTTAAGCAATGTGCCGGTCATTTCCAAGTAGGTACGTAAAACATGGCGTATATCGGCCGGTACAATATGAAGTTATGTACGAAAAATTGGAGGGGTGGACGGATTTCGCTATCCCCCCAAGGGCGTGTGTTAACCTGTCATAAACTTGACCTGACTTGACCTCGGTGACCTGACATGACTTCGAAACAATGTAGCATAATAATGTACACCAAACAAGTCGCTAGTTTTGCCAAGAACACTTCCTTTTTGCCAATATACGGGAAGCGCATCAGCGCCGATATTTGTGATCTGACGCTGATTTTTTTTTTTACTTTAGCAACCCCGAACCCGAAAAATTTTCAGTCGATTTTCATTTCTATTACTTTAAGCAACGTGCCGGTCATTTATGAGCAGCTACACAAACAATGGGATATATCGGCTGGTAACATCTGGAGTTATCTACGAAAAACCTGAGGGGTGGGCGGATTTCGCGCCCCCTCCAGGGCGCGTGTTAGGGGTACGTTGCCCGTCCCACAATCGTAAGATTGTGGGTTCGGGTCTGACCTATCGCTACTCTTTGCCGCGGTCAACCGGTGTGAGTGATTGGCGACGCTGCACGACTGAATGGTCGACGCGACTTAAAACAAGAAATCAACCACCACATCGGACGATGGTGAATACTGCATAAACGAGCGAAATGCGACCATAATATCATTGGAGGGTTTTAAGTGCTTGCACTCGCTAATTAATTCCGGTGATCGCTGTAGACCCTGCAGGATCATCAAGTCTTCGGAAATAATGTCTGGATCCCGACATCTCTTCAGGGAGATGAGACGGCTGATGATCTTTGTAAGCTTCATCTTAGTTCGCTTAAGTTCGTTTGTAAGTTCGTAAGTTGTCTGCCCTAAGATAATCACATAGGCAGGTTGAGAAGTCATTCTACCCAGGTGAATATTCGTTTATTATTATTATTTGACTTCATTTGATCCTAAATATGTATATTGGAGCAGATTTGTACATTGTCTTGTGTCGTAGTCGCATCTTGCTGAAGCATCATAGCATCATGGCATGGCATCGTTATGGCATCATTAAGGCATCATCATCATGGCAGCATCATCCAGGGTATCATGTGGCATCAAGCCTTGAGCAAGCAAAAAAGTGCGTCGAGAACCACCCGACGAACAAACAAACATGTCGCGTCAGGCCCGGCTGGTGGAGGCGGGTCGGCCGCATGCTGACGTCAGACCGCAACGCGCGCACTGACCTCAGCACGTACGTGCCGCCGACAGATCCACAGTTGTATGCGGTGTGCTGGCCTGCTGTGCACTGTGCACTGTGCACTGTGCAGTGCACGCCTGCACAGTGGACACGGCCAGCATTGCCTTGGCTGATGATGGCCCGGCCGGCAGGCCCATGAGCACCACACCGGCCATCTGCACCTGTTGTGAAGTGCTATAGCCTAGCGACGACACTTCAGGTAGTGGTTGTGCCGGACAACAATAGGTGGTGCTGTAATGCGTTAGAGCCACATTTGGCGCGGATGGGACGAATGAGGTTTTATTCTGTAGTGTTCGATTTCTGGTGTTGGTCGTTGAGCAGTGATGAGCGAGATGCTGGTCAGTTGAAGTGTAACAGCGGCAGTGCGTGGTTCAGTTGGTCCGCGTCCGAGTTGGCCTCGTGCGAGTTTGGACTCTGAGTTTGGCCTTGTGGAGTTTGAATCGTTATAGTTGCAGAGGCGCGGACTGATCACTATAGGTCACGTGAAGAAACTATTTTGAATCTACCAAAAAAGAGACTAGGAGTCTGTAACACCTATAATTGTGTGTGCACGTGTCTACGGACGCCGACTCGACCGACACCGTCATGTGAAAGAAGCGCGCGTGAGGTGCGAGGACTGTCCGACCTCGGGGTGCATCGGGGAGACGGTGTATTTTATTGGGAACCGATCAGCATGGGTGACCCTACGACCCGACGTCCGTGCAACGGCACTGTTCGACCACAGGGTGCATCGGGAAGACGGTGTACTTTATCTGGAACCGATCAGCCGGGGTGACCCTACGACCTGATGTCAGTGTCACGGTGTCACATTCGGACGTGTGAAGAAGTTGCGCGCAGCAGCCACCGACTAGCAGAATATGCTATGTGGCAGCAGAGGTGAAACTTTGCATGCTTTAAGGAGATGGATGCTTCTTTCAAATATAGCGTGTACCGCAACAATTGCAGCTGTTAGCACGGGATCCATTGGTGTTGTGTTGCAACAAGGACACATGCCCCCTCAATGTTGACTTTGTTCATCAATATTTCCAATTTGTACATGGAATCCCATGTTATCTAATCCATTTGAGCTCGGCTACTGTATCCATGTATTGTGCCCCGTCCAAATAGTTTCCAGATAAATACACCTTTGGTAGAATCACTTGGAGTGCGCCCCCATCCCGCCAAAAAACTTGGGCACTTCAATTTCCGCCATATATTCCCTCACTTCCATCCAATTTCATCCATAGGTCCATTCCCCCCAAAAAAAAAAAAGCTCGACTTGTTGTCCTGCATGGTTGGTGCGGTGCTGGCTGGAGGGCGATGTTTTCCTCCCCAGCAATTAAGATGGACGAAATGCAACAGAAAATATATTTACATCCTAATTCCAAAGAAATAAATACCGAAGAAATAAGTGCATGACAACAAAGCATGCCTGAAATGAATGGCCTTCAATTACCACCTACATGTTTTTTAATTGGTACTAAGCGTTACACTGATCCAAAATCCAGCTATGCAATTGCATGTAGTCGTGTATTTCCTATTTGGCTTTTATTTCCATGTTTTATATTAAAATTAATATATTTTTGGGTGCATCTGACACCCAAGTGAAGATTAACTTTGACGCATTGCTAGAGGCAGATATGGGTAGAGCATTAAGGTCGGTGTCTATGAGAGATGGTCTGTTCCATCTGTTGGATTAGAACAGCAATGCACGGCAAAGGTCTATTCACTGCACTTGGATAGACAAAGGCGCATCGCATCATATGTAGCGATGCATTGGATGCCCAGTCGCTAGTTTACGACAGCCATGTGCACAGGATCACTTGTGACAGCCTTGTGCACCTGTCTGTGGTGGCATCATCGGTGCCGGGTCTGGACTGCCGACGGGGGTGGAAATGGCGCGGCGGTCCGGCGGTGCCGGGTCTGGACTGCTGGTGAGGGGTGGAAATGGCGCGGCGGTCCGGCGGTGCCGGGTCTGGACTGCTGGTGAGGGGTGGAAATGGCGCGGCGGTCCGGCGGTGCCTGGTCTGGACTGCTGGCGAGGGGGTGGAGATGGCGCGGCGGTCCGATGGTGCCTGGTCTGGACTGCCGACGGGGGTGGAAATAGCCCGGCGGTCCGGCGGTGCCGGGTCTGAACTGCTGGCGAGGGGTGGGAATGGCGCAGCGGTCCGGCGGTGCCGGGTCTGAACTGCTGGCGAGGGGGTGCAATGGCGCGGCGGTCCGACGGTGCCTGGTCTGGACTGCCGACGGGGGTGGAAATAGCCCGGCGGTCCGGCGGTGCCTGGTCTGAACTGCTGGCGAGGGGTGGAAATGGCGCGGCGGTCCGACGGTGCCGGGGGAGGAGAGCGAGAGGGGAGGGAGGTGAACGGTACAGGAGAGGGGGAGGTGGACGGTGCGGGAGAAGAGTGAGAGGGATGGGGAGGCGGATGACAGACACGTGTATCAGATGAGGCACGGAGAGGACCGCGGCGGCCGGCGATTAATGGATGACCTCGCGTGGCGCGACACCGCCAGCTGGGAGCGGCACCGGAAGCGAGAGGTGATCTGTCAGCCCCGCCGTCGCCACTCGATCCGCCATAACCACCGTCACCACAGCACTCTCATAATGGGGGCCTGAGTTCCGGAATAAAGCGAGCGCTAAGCCTCATACTCTTGGATATTTTGTAGTGCACGTATTGTTTGTACTTCAGTGGTTCTAAAAAGTTAAATTTATGTTAGATACCCCAAAATCACAAATTCAAAAAGGGTGTCTGAGATCAAGCGAAAAAGAAGTCAAGTCTCGGAATGGATCGGCTAGAAAATTATGATCTCCGAAATCTGGATTCCAAAACACGAGTCCTGTCCTATTTAGCAGGCGCCCCATTTGGCTCCAGGCATTTGGCACCTGAATATTAACGACTGAATCCTCCCCTAGAATCCATTCATCCACTAGATCAAGCGATAAATTTGTATATTTTCACTGCGCAAAACCTTTTTTTCGCGCTTCGCTCGCTCGAATCTCTCTTCCTTTCATTCCATTTTTATCTCCCCCCCCCCTAAGAAAAAATATGGCTGGGCCACTGCAAATGCTGGTCCCTTATTCTTGAAATCCTATCACTGGCTTCCGTCTCTCTGAATTCTTCGTTCTTGAATCCTCAATAGCACTATGGGTTATTATGCACTGACTTCCGACTTCTGATATTCCACCTTATCACAGCTGTTTTTATTGTCAAGTTTTACAACTGGTTTCTGACCTGTGGCTCACTATGTTCCAACTCGTGACATCAAGTCCTATAATTACTGATTCCATGATACTGCTTACCGGTTTCTGACGAGTGATTTATTATGTTCCAAATGGGGACTACTATCACCAAGTCCTAATTACTATTTCATGCTATTGACCAGTGTAGGCACCGGTAATTTGCGGCTGGCTGGGCTCATATTGCTGTGCCCATGAATGGAACTTCCACAATTTGCGGATGGGAAGCCTCTACTCATCAGCTGCCACAGCCAAATGTGGCGAATTTCGTGCACGGTCGAGCCCTAATCCCTCTCCCCTACAATGTTTCCAACCAACCAACTGCATTTGACTCTGGGTGTATTTATGAACGTTAGACATTCTGAATGACCCCAAAAATGCGATATGTCTTGTCGCATGCACGAAGCTCATGGTTATCACATCCATAAATGTCATTTTCATATATCCTCCTCCCCTCACGTCCCTGTCGCCGCCTATAGCAAGTTTGTGCTTATATTTTATTATGTCTACCTTATATGTGTCACTTTATGAGGTTGGTTGAAAGGCTAGCAGCTCATAAGGTAGCTCATAGTTGAAATGCTTGTGAACTATATCGATAGTTGTGCTACCCTGCTCTGCCACCTTTTTTATTCATCCTTATAGCGATGGACAAAAACTATCGACAAGGGCAAAACGACTCCCAGAGTATCTAGAACCATGGGCCAGATCGTTCAGTTAGAGGAAAAGGGACGGGCTTATCACCTGGCCTTACCAAACTCCGTGAAATGCAGCTATACTGTGGTCCCTTGTTAGAACTACGAATAATTGCAATACACCTTTTGCCCTGCACTTGCCATTAAGTGTCACTGGAATCCATACGGCTTCAGAAATTCCGTTCTAACTGCGTGGATGTTTCTGTACAGTGCGTTTTGCTGCCGAACGGCGAAGCTTGAAGCGATCCGGCATCATTTTCGTCATTCATTGTCCGCCCGGGCTCTTGTGGAAACAACTGTCCAAGATTCAGTGAGATATAATCCAAATAAAAGAAAGCATTGTTCGCAAAAGAGCTTGCAATTATGGAATAAGTTTATCTACAAAATAGGAATTGGATCATCTGATTAAAGTGTAGCCGCTAAGCATTAAAAGCATTGATGTTTTGCGTCATCAAAGGGGCCGTACGGCGAGATGCCGACGATTCAGCTGGATATACATGCAGGTCAGGCAGCTAAATGTTTGCCTGGGTTTGGTCCTTGTGAGCCAATCAGGTGTCCGCAATACGTCACGTCATGGGAACTCTAACTATTCGTGTGATGGAGATGAGCAGAGAAGAGTTTCGTCAGTTTGAGTGTTACCAAGGTTCGTGTGCCGCGCGAGGAAGGACTGTAAGCTCAGTGAGTAATCGGCACTGCCGAATACAGATGACGTTTGTGCTGTTAAAACTGAATTGTCTTATTGTAATTGAGAAAATTAAGTATGAGAACGGTTCGTGGGAAGAATCTCAACTGGTACTTACACATTTGAGGTACACACTGGGAAGCATAGGCAGTCATAAACACACTGTCGCTAATACCAGGTTAAGTAGAGCACTGATTTGCGCGTCGCCATTGCTGTTGACTGCTGACCGTCTGCGCCTCTGCTCTGCCGTTCGGCTCCAGTCTGTGTGACCAATGACTGCTGACCGTCTGTGCTGGTGATTCTCGTGCCGTCTGCGCCTTTGCGCCTCTGCTCTGCCGTTCAGCTACAGTCTGTGTGACCAATGACTGCTGACCGTCTGCGCCTCTGCTCTGCCGTCCGGCTCCAGTCTGTGTGACCAATGACTGCTGACCGTCTGCGCCTCTGCTCTGCCGTTCGGCTCCAGTCTGTGTGACCACTGACGGCTGACCGTCTGTGCTGGTGACTCTCGTGCCCGTGCTGCCGTCTGCGCCTGGAGTCTGTGCTGCCGTCTGCGCTCTGCCGTTCGGCTCCAGTCTGTGATTCTGCCGCCCGTGCCGAGCGCGGCAGTTACAAACGCATCCTCATCCATAAGGGATGAGGCACCCGCTTCCGACGTCCGATTGTTGAAATGCCGTCCAATAATGGCCGCGCCTCAACATTGGACGCTAAAAAAGCACTGTCTCTGGAATGATTTCGGGTTGATGGAGTCCTCGCAGCACCGTAGGGATCTGAGTGCGCGAATGGTCAATTTCTGGCAGTATCTTTGCTGCTCTGGCGATGCCAAAAGTACACCGACTTTCCTCTTTGACTTTTGGAGGTTGATGTGTACCTTGGCATCGATAGTTGGAAGTTGAGTTGACAGCATGGATCGCCCCCGTTCCCGTACACCCCTGACCCATTCTCACTCGTTCCTGTGTGTGTCATGTGCACGCACTAGCATTTCGTCAGACATGACACTGCTATTTAATCAGGTTGCATGGACACCCGAAAGTAAATTCAGAAGAATCCGTCGAAGCACTCAGACCGGCTCGTTCAGGGCGTTTGCATGGGATTGTTGGTTTTGGCAGCGCATTATTCGTTCACAGAAATGCGAAAGAAATCCAAATGCATGGACGTTGTTTTCCAAAATGTGGAGCATCTCAAACAGACAAACTATTTAGGATTTTGTCGTTTGAAAACAGTAACAAGCGAATCGCTGACACTTAAAACACAAAGCATTTTTCCCGTGCTGTTCTCGGAAATATTTTTGAAGTGATGCCCAAGGAAACTAGGTAGCTTTAATAAACATGCGCATGAAATGGAGTTCGGCGAGCTTCTTGCATGCTCTAATGGCTCTGTTATGTTGGCCACTTTTTGTTCATGTTATTTTGATGGCCAACTGAAAGGATGTAAGCGAGTGGCCATCTTTTTACATCCAAGCATTATTTACTAAAGGTCTGGTTGACAAAAACACGATTTTACCAACTAGGCCGCGTTAGTATATTTTTTATCTCTAATATGAATTAGTATTCGTTATATGTAACCCCACAAAAGGCTGTTTTTCACTGCTATCAAATGGTATGCCTCCACAGCACAATCCCATTACCTAAAGTCTTCTTGACAAAAGGATTTCAGTCCGCGATGCTTTCGAATTTACCGGTCTGCTGACAAGTGTCAGGCATGGGGACATGGACATGGGACGGCGAATGCAACCTGCGCTGTTTAAGGTGAACATCGAATTACCGTGACTCATGTAAACTGGTTAACTGTATGTGAAATTGTATTATCTACTTCGTGTGGATGATTGACCGGCTATTTCAACGTCGCCTCATTTTTTAAGAACCCAGTGCAACTAGAGCGTCGCTATGTTGCGCGTGATTTCTCCTGCCAAAATCACCCTTGTTGCGACTGATGTTTGCGAAAATGCCGCTGTCCGGTAGTTGTCGATGCCTGCCTGCGGGAGTTGCGGGTCGCTGCTGAGCCTCTGACTGAGAGAGGCGACTGGATCCTCTGACTGAGAGAGGTGACTGGATCCTCTGACTGAGACAGGTGAATGGATCCTCTGACTGAGACAGGTGGCTGGATCCTCTGACTGAGACAGGTGACTGGATCCTCTGGCTGAGACAGGTGACTGGATCCTCTGACTGAGAGAGGCGACTGGATCCTCTGACTGAGAGAGGTGGCTGGATCCTCTGACTGAGACAGGTGAATGGATCCTCTGACTGAGACAGGTGACTGGATCTTCTGACTGAGAGAGGTGACTGGATCCTCTGTCTGGGACAGGTGACTGGATCCTCTGACTGAGAGAGGTGACTGGATCCTCTGACTGAGACAGGTGACTGGATCCTCTGACTGAGACAGGTGACTAAATCCTCTGACTGGGACACGCGACTGGCTCCTCTGACTGAGAGGCGACTAGCTCCTCTGACTGGGACAAGTGACTGGCCACTCTGACTGGGACAGGCGACTGGCTCCTCTGACTGGGACAGGCGACTGGCTCCTCTGACTGGGAGAGGTGACTGGATCCTCTGACTGAGACAGGTGACTGGATCCTCTGACTGAGACAGGTGACTGGATCCTCTGACTGAGACAGGTGACTGGCTCATCTGACTGAGAGAGGTGACTGGATCCTCTGACTGGGACACTCGACTTGCTCCTCTGAGACAGGCGACTGGCTCCTCTGACTGGGACAGGCGACTGGATCCTCTGACTGGGACACTCGACTGGCTCCTCTGGACAGGCGACTGGCTCCTCTGGGACAGGCGACTGGCTCCTCTGACTGGGACAGGCGACTGGCTCCTCTGACTGGGACAGGCGACTGGCTCCTCTGACTGGGACACCAGACTGGCTCCTCTGACTGGGACAGGCGACTGGCCTGACTGGTCTTCTGGGGAGTGGGTGGATCTTTACTGCTCCCGCTCTTACTGAGACAGGCGACCGACAGCATTCAACGAGCCATTTCAGTTCTACATTCCGTACATTATGACCACTTTGTCCAGTTGACATTGTTTGTAGCGAGTCGTCTGTCTCCGTTGGTCCCGCTATCCTCTGCCGACGCAGGGGCCACCCCCATTGTCCAATTGGCCGTGTAATTTATTACGCTTTTAGAGCTGCTTTAAGCCGGCTCATCCTGTTCACAAAAAGTGCAAATAGAACACATCACAGTAGAGCGCCGCTGTCGAGGCTGAGCCCGGCGACTGGATGGCGGCAGATACTCTAACTGGAAGCGCCGCAGATCCTCCGGGAGGCGGGGGCGGCACGTCCAGCGTTACATCCCCGCTGGGCACTGGTCACCGCCGAAGGTCACAGACGTAGCACTCGAAGCACTGTGCTGGCGCTGCTGACGATCGGGCTGTCGAGCTGTGTGGCAGTGGTGTGGCAGAGGTTTACCGGCTGTGTGGCAGTGGTGTGGCAGAGGCTTACCGGCTGTGTGGCAGTGGTGTGGCAGAGGCTTACCGGCTGTGTGGCAGTGGTGTGGCAGAGGTTTACCGGCTGTGTGGCAGTTGTGTGGCAGAGGCTTACCGGCTGTGTGGCAGTGGTGTGGCAGAGGTTTACCGGCTGTGTAGCAGTGGTGTGGCAGAGACTTACCGGCTGTGTGGCAGTGGTGTGTCAGAGGCTTAGACAGCGGTGTGGCGGTTGTAGCAGTGGTGTGCCGGCTGTGGCAGCAGTGTGTCAGCTGTAGCGGTGGGGTGCCGGCTGTGGCAGCCGTTTGCAGGAGGGAAATGTTCGTCATCATCGTCTCAACATGAGCAGGGTGCGTGTGTGAGCGTGTGTGTGCGTGTGAGTGGACTCAGCTGTGCTGTCGGGCGCCACGCTGGAGGGCCGGACGCCGTGGAGGGTGGCCTGCGTTTTCCAGTGGCGCCGGCCGCCGGTCGGAGACAGCAGCTGCCGTGCGTGCGCCGGCAGACGCCCCTGATCGCCAGCCTCTACACCCCCCACCCCCCAGCGGCCGGCACGCGCCGCCCCGGCCCGCTATCGTGACACACTTCTGTCGCCAGCTGGCGCCGACAAAAACCGCTCCCCGCAGACAGTCGGACGCCTCTTCGTCCTCGTCCTCGTCCTCGTTGCGGGCTCGTTCTTCACCGCCGTCAGCCGCCGCCCCAGTTGTGTGTGGCACGTGAAGTGTGCGCCACGTGGTGTCCGACACGTGATATGCTCTGCACATGACACGTGGCACGCCGCACGTGGTGTCGGTGTGTGCGATATATATATATATATATATATATATATATATATATATATATATATATATATATATATATATATATTATCTTTGGTTGTAACTGTATCTGTGTCTGTATCTGTATCTGTTTCTTCCTCTTTCTCTTTCTCTATTTCTCTTTCTCGCTCTGGTTCTCTTCCTCCTCTCTTGCGCGTAAGCTACGTGGCACTCCCGGTTTAGCTTAGCTAACGTGGCGTTAGCGATGCGTCACTCTGTGTGTGCTACGTAGCTTGCTCCGGATGAAACACGTGCTACGATATCGGTAGGACACGTGACATTCCACACGCATCGTACGAGATGGCCTCTGCTGTTACAAACTTCCCTCACGCTTGATATGAAGCCCAAGTTTTCGGGTCGACTGGTATCTGCACCACTTATGAACTTACGCCTCCAGC
This sequence comes from Imbricaverruca yamaguchii, assembly GCA_034440575.1. NCBI lineage: Eukaryota > Metazoa > Arthropoda > Thecostraca > Neoverrucidae > Imbricaverruca > Imbricaverruca yamaguchii. The sequence goes on along the minus strand of JAOTOL010000490.1, from coordinate 59,241 downwards.
CTAGATTCCTTGAACGCAGACTTCTAATTTCCTTCCAAGAGCATGTCTTTTATGTGCATTTGCATTGTCTGCTTCAGCCGATAAATCTCCATTGATTAAATGGTGGACGATTGCATTGACGTATCATTATAGTGGCATAGTGAAACATAATACAAATGGGCATAACGAATATGGGCAAATTGAAAAATGGACATAACTGATATGAACAAAATGGACATAACGCGACGCATGGCCGGCGCAGTGTGCCTGCCGTGTCGCCGTAGCTCGCCTGGGCCGACGTTTTTACTCCTTCATGCCACCATACTTCGAGCGTAACCCACGAGCAGTGGAGAAGAGCGGCGGGCGCTGTCGTCGACCCCGCAGAACGCCGCGACCACCCTCAGCTCCGCAGCGACGCCGTCGCGGCTCATCCAGCGCAAAAACCGCCGCCTCCATTTGTTATCGGATGGCCGTCGCTTTAAACGAAGCCGTGCTAATGGCATGATCTGTGCCCGGCCCCGGCGACGGGCGGACCGGCCGCATTTTTCCCGGCTGGGGGACGAGCAGGGGGACCCGGGCACAATGACCCGCTACCCCTGCTCTCCGCGCTCGGCGGCCGCGCCGGCGGTGACTGATTACTCGCTGACGGCGAACAAGAAGCCAAGTCATTGATCGCGCCAGCGCTGCGCCAGACACCGACTGGGCGACGCTCAAAGAGGTTCTGATTTATGTGGCGGTCGGCCGCGGGCCCCCAGTCGCGCGCTCCCGTCTGGCTTTGTCGCCAGCTCGACGGCGCATGTGCCGCACTCGCCGCGTTTGCCTCCAGGATATGTGCTACACTTCTCGCCAGTTGATGTGTCGTACTCGCTGCCGAGATATGTGTCACACTCGTCGCCAGGATATGTGCCACATCCACCTCTGGTACATGTGCCACACTTGCATGGCAGGGTTAGTGCCACTTCCGCCTCCAGCTTATATGCCACACTCACCGGCACGGATATGTGCCACATTTACCTCTGGCATATGTGCCACAGTACGCCAGTACATGGGCCGCATAGGCTGTCGGTGTTGGCTTGTGATGTGGACAAAACAGCTCGATAACACGAAGAGCAGAAAGTGTGCCAAAAGTGCAGGTGGCTGCATGACGGGGCAGAAAAAAAGAGCCACTCACGTGATGTACTACGTCCAGCTATCGGAACAGAACACAGATTCCAGTGAAGTCGACAAACAGGGACAGTGAAATCCATCGTAATGTCATGGACACGCTGACATTGGACACGCAACCGTTTCCAAACAAGGAATGCCCATTCCATCTCCGTCGCTCCTGCAACACCATCAGCTGCATTCTTCTCGCAGCACTTTACGTATTCAGACCGTTCTCTGACGGCACATTTGTTAGCTTCCATGGGCCCAGGCAAAGTCAACCCTGGAAACAAATGACTACCGCTTGACGTAAGTGATAGTTGCGACTGTTGCCGGCGGTTGCAAGTGTCCAAGTAATGAATATGAACATGCAAAATAACTTAGCGAGCACGTGCAAAATGGTTTGCCTACCTAGCATAGCGGCGAATAGATAAAGGACTTCACAAAGTAATTCGTACTGCGGTGACTAACAAGTCATCTATTCGTCAGTTTACGCCAGTACCAACGTCAGGAAAACGTTAAGCATTAAACCGATTTATAATTTCATCGTAGGCTGAAGACAAGCCACCCACCCACCCTTTCCCACAACTTAGCAAGGCTCTTCAGAAATTGCATCTATGCCACCTTGTATGGGCTCACCACAGTACTTGGATGGCTGTGTGGGCCTTGGGTGAACATGGATCAGGCTTGGTCCCTGGTGGGCCTCGTTCCAGTTGGCCACGCCTTCTCAGTACTCGGACAGTCTGCAAGTCAGCCAAGTGCAGGATGATGGCGGGCGGCGGATGTCGGTAGACGTGTCAGCACTAGGGTCATGTCCTCGAACTTCTCCTCCATGTGACGCGCGTGCTGCGCAGCATTTGCAGGGATTTTCCTGGCGTAGAAGCTGATGTTTCAGCCTGTAATGCTTCCCAGTGTGTAAAGGCACCAGCACAGGAGCACACCAGCAACGTGCAACGGTGCGTGCGTGCTCCGAAGCCCTCAAACATCAAAGGTCCTCAAGCACCGAGGTCCTCAGGCGTCGAAAGTCCTGAAGTACAAAGGTTCCTATGTATCGAGGTCCTTAAGCGTCGAAAGTTTTCAAGCATCGAAGGTTTTCAAGCATCGAGGTCCTCAAGGATCGAAGGTCCTCAAGAATCGAAGGTAATCAAGCATCGAACATTCCGGAAACTGTTTTTCCTTAGGGAAGAGCAGTTTCCGGCAATGTCCGAAACACCTTTCTCGCAGACTCGGATGTCAGCTTGTCGCACTTGATGTGGAATCCTCTTCCCGAGTCGTCATATTTGGTGGAAAACGCGTTCACATGGCCCCATCCTGCCGTTGACAAGTCGGTCCGTTATCTATTTACATGTCAGGACGGTGTAAGCGATGAGTTCGTCGGATTTCCCCCAAATTTGACATTCGCTCCTTGACCTGGCATACCAGGGAACGGTCTAAAATATGTCTGTCACCAGGACTTGCCGACGGTGAAGACGCCTCCGGGTCCCCCTAAGCATCCTGCAGGCTAATGGCCGGTGTGAGATAACGTAACTCTAGATGCACCTCGTGGCGTTTGCATCTCATTAGGATACTTGACGCCGTTGCTGCAGTTCACTCCCAATACTCTGTGTAGACGTGGCGCACCCAGCTTACTTTGCGCATAATTCGTTCACGGGTACAACCAATTATGTCCTGCCAATTACAGGCATTGCGAGAACTAATTAAGGTGCCTCAGGCTCTGATCCGCTTGTATCACTGCCGAGACGTCGTTAGCGTTATCTCCTGAGGGTCCGCGTAGGACGTCTAACTAAGAAAAACTTTTCGTAGCGGTGCTTCGCTTGCTCCAACAACCACCTCACAAGGTCTTGTTTGTCGCGTGATAACTCGCCGTGTCTGGTACATCATGCGTAGAAGATTGACGTCAGGGAAGGAGTTGCAGTTGGAAAACACGGAAGTGAAAATAGGCAAGCAGCACTGGACTGAGAGAGCCAACAGCAATAGCCCAAATTAGTAGACAGAACACCGGAAAATAATTGTCCAGGGTGCCTAGTGTTAACTTATCTGTCAACATATATTTGGGGAAGGTTAGTAAACACTGTACAGGAAGGTAATTAGACGTCATGCTCACATTACTAATGATTTATATGCGTGTTTCGGTTAATGAAGCGACTTCAGTCCGTGATATCTCTCCCGACCTGCTGAAACTGATATCCTGCCATCCGGCATCAGTGAAATTCATCAGCCACATGACATCCATCCGACCATAGTATCCTCACCACGTGTTCAGCACACCTCCAACTGTCATCCCTCCCCCTCCACCCACCCCCGGCTCAGATTAGACGCACAGATGCTGCGCGCGACTGTCTCCCCGACTGCTCCGCATCGCCCCAGGGCCCAGATGGACGCCGAGTGTGGCAGTCGTCGCCTGGCTCAGGGCGATGACCCGCGACTTCAGCGGTGACCCTGGCGATGACCCCGGCTCGGGCACGTGCGACAGCACGCCGGCGCCGCCTACTGCGGTACATCAGTCACGCGTCTGTCTGATGTACCGCAGCCTGCCGAGGTTGTAGGTACATTAGAGGACGCCGCGGACCCGAGCCATACATCAGAGGACTCCGCGGGCCCGAGCCATACATCAGAGGACGCCGCGGGTCCGAACCATACATCAGAAGACGCCGCGGCCCCAGCCCTATATCAGAGAATACTGCGGGCCCGAGCTCTACATCAGAGGATACCGCGGGCCACCGTCCTACATCAGAGGACGCCACGGGCCCAGCCCTATATCAGAGGATCCCGCGGTCCCCAGCCCTACATCAGAGGATACCGCGGGCCATCATCCTACATCAGAGGATACCGCGGAACCGAGCCCTACATCAGTGGATACCGCGGGCCTCAGCCCTACATCAGAGGACGCCGTGGGCCACCGTCCTACATCAGAGGACGCCGCGGACCCGAGCCCTATATCAGAGGATACCGCGGGCCCGAACCCTACATCAGAGGACGCCGCGGGCCCCAGCCATACATCAGAGGATGCCGCGGACCAGAGCCATACATCAGAGAATGCCACGGCCCCAGCCCTACATCAGAGGATACCGCGGGCCCGAGCCCTACATCAGAGGATACCGCGTGCCACCGTCCTACATCAGAGGACGCCACGGGCCCAGCCCTATATCAGAGGATACCGCGGGCCCGAGCCCTACATCAGAGGATACCGCGGGCCCCAACCCTACATCAGAGGATACCGCGGGCCCGAACCCTACATCAGAGGTGGGCCGGCGACGCCCGGCCCCGATCGATCAGTGAGTGGCTCGGCTGTCGGTGCGTCGTGTTGCGTCACAGCACGCGCTTCGCGGATGTGACGCAGGATATCTAGCGCGTCTGTCGGTGTCACGTGACAGGGCAGCGGCGCAGTCAGCGTCTCTGCGAGGGGCGGGAAAGAGTTGTATCCTGAGAACCAACCTACCTGTCTTTGAGAAATTGCATGGCGTCAAAAATCATGGTGATAGTAGCACAAATCAAGAGACTTTCATAATAAGCACGCATAAAATGCGAGTGAGGGGTGATCCCTTGGGTACATCACTGGTCACGGCGGTGGCACAGTTAAAGCTGCGTCGTGACGTGGGCGGCGTGCGGAAGATAGAAAGTTGTGGCGTCGTTTGGGCTGCGGTAAGTGAAGAACTGCGGCTTGGCTTGGCGTTGTGGCGGCGGTGGACGGGCGCGCGGGCGGCCCCAGGTGACGGCGACGCGGCCGGCCTTGAGATGGCGACAGCATCGGCGTGGTTCTGCGTCGGCGCCCGCACTTCCGTGCCGCTCTGTATTCGTTTTCGCGCCGGCCTCGGCCGACCGGTGGGGGGGGGGGGTTTCGGTGCCGTCGCAGCGTATATCCGGCCAGCTCGCTCAGCCGCCGCGTCATCCGTCTGGATTTATCGGCACTCCCGCTGCGGAGATGCTGCCGCCGGGCCGCCGGCCGCGCTGCCGAGGCTGCTGAGCTGCGTCGATGGCTGGTCCTCGGAACGGCGAAGCCGGCTCTGGCCCCAAATCCCGGCCGTCGTTCCGGCCGCTGCCGAGGCGAGAAGCGACGCCGCTCGATCGTGGGCGGGTTCGTTCCCCGCGCTGGGGGTGCGTTCGGCAGAGTGCTGTTCGTTTTAGTGCTGGTCGGGGTTCCTGAAAAGCCAGTCAAACTAGGTTTCACCATGTCGGTGGCTAAAGTCGCTTCAATCGGTCAAAGGAGAAATAAGCTGGCCCAACTGACCACACTTCACTATGAAGTGAACAAGATGAAATGGATGTATCGGAGTAAATTACACTGGAGTTGTTTGTACTTGAGTCGGTTGTACTCAAGTTGGTTGCAATTGAGTTGGTTGCACTTTATTTGGTCGTACTTGAGTTGCTTGTACTGTGTTGGTTGCGTTTTAGTTGAGCTCTAGAATCGACACTTGCTTGGCTAGCTGAAAAATACTTCAAACTGCTCGGTAGAAAGGCGCATAATTTCCCTGAAGCTAAAGTAAGCTAATCTATAGCTACGCAGTCGACATTCGACAACGACCTGGCCATATCACACGGTGCTGTTCCGTCTGCGACCTGGCCATATCTCCCAGTGCCGTTCTGTCTGTGACCTGGGGATATCGCGCGGCGCCGTTCTGTCTGTGACCTGGCCATATTGCGCGGCGCCGTTCCACCTGGGGGCCGGCGTTCCACTGGCCACCGTGCCCCGTTCCGTGGCTTCGTTCCCCAGCTCCGCTCCCCGGGCGCTGCGTACGGTGCCGTTGGCAAACGAGCTTCGTGACCTCGCTTCCCAGTCTGTATCAGCATAGCTGCATTATGTATTGTGTTGGAACGCTTTCCCTCCGACCGATATGGGACTGCATGTTGCACACCGCTCCAACTGTTTACCTATCTGTTTCTAAGTAGCCGCAGACTCCGAAGTCAAATGTTTGTAAATATCTTGTATGTCATGCTAGCCTTCTTCTATGGTCTTCCTGTAATCGATACCCATTTTGAGCCGTCTTCTTTGTTTTATTGTATTGCTTTGCAATCCCCTTCGCTCAACCTCCTTCATTTCTCCTACGTTCGATATGATTGAGGGAGGTGATCACGGTCTTTTTAATGGTTGACGGCTGGTTGGATTGGATTCAAGGCATGTTTACCTTGTATTTGTCAAGTGTAAGGTGTAGCATTTGCCAATTTGAGCCTGGTGGCAGAGATATTTAAGCTTTCCTCACACGGCATGTGCTTGTTCTGGAACCCGGTAGGTAGTAACTAAAACATGCACAACGCAATATGGGGGAATTCCGCAAGCGCGGGGAAGATATCGGCCGATGTAAAACCCTCCCGGGACAGGATTGTCTACTTTATTACAGTAGAGCCGGTCATGCATTATAATGGCACTATTATATAGTGCCAGGTCATACGTTATAATGCATGGCGCAACTACACGCTTAAAACACTCAGTCAGCACATTTTAGTCGCTGTCAAACTTCACTGTTCAAGGTTTTGGTTGGCCCAGTCCCTTGTGTGAAGTTGGTTGAAATTGGCCGTGCCGCCGTCTCTGAAGCAAGGTACGCGCACAGTGTGCTCACAGTATGGGAAGATTCATCTCCTGAATCCTCCTTAGGCAGTGGGTTTTAATCATGGTGTGAACTGGCTAAGTCAGGCTCTAACGCCCAGGAGCTACACCTGTCTACCAAAATCCCTGCCGGCTACACCGCATTGAAGCTACACCTACCCACTCAAATCCCGGCCGGCTACACCGCATTGTAGCTACACCTACCCACTCAGATCCCGGCCGGCTACACCGCATTGTAGCTACACCTACCCACTCAGATCCAGACCGGCTACACCGCATTGAAGCTACACCTACCCACTCAGATCCCGGCCGGCTACACCGCATTGTAGCTACACCTACCCACTCAGATCCCGGCTGGCTGCAAATGATCAATCCTGGTATGTAGCCAAAATGACTAATTAGCCGGCTGACTAAGAAAAAGATGTTTTGACTTAATAAGAGCAACAAGGGCCCATCCAATTAAGTCTGTAAATGGAAGATACCATGAGCTTGGTAAAAAGGCCCATCCCAATCATTACCCCATCCTAAAGAAACCATCCACAAACATCCCTCATACCTATCAATGCCCATCTACCCTAGCTATCCACCCCTATTCCCAAAGCCCCCTGAACACATGTGGATTGAATACCCTGCCAACAACTTTCAAACCACATCCATGCCCGCTTAAAGGGGTCTGTGCCATGCACACCTACCTAGCACAAATCTCACCCCATCCAACACGGATCAGAACGCAAAAACAAGATTTTCTTGTCGAAGAAATTTGCCCACCATACTTTTAAATGCATTCAATGAGGAACTTCCCACAACATCAGCAGGCAGCCTATTCCACTGATCAACAGCACTTTGACTGAAGACCTGCTGTCGCTTAACTTTCCCACACCTCAAGTTGTCAGACCTGAAATGATTGCCCCTATGTGATGCTCTAAACCGAAGAGCGTCATTCCAATGGACCTGATCTAGTCCTTTAACAATTTGTACATTTCAGTCATGTCCCCCCTTAATCTCCTATACTTGGGTGAGTAAATATCTCATGCCACAAGCCTTTCTCCATATTCTAGGCTACATATTCCTCCGATGAGTCTAGTTGTTTTGTGTTGCCCTTTTTCTAACACATCTATATATTTGTATAGGTAGGGGCTCCTAGCCGATGCGCCCTAAAGCCCTAATAACTAACTAGGTAGGGCCTCCATGCTTGTACAGAATATTCCAAGTGGGGAGTAAGCTGACTAGCTGACTAGGCTGACTAAGATACCTGGCTGACTAAACTGACTAGCTGACTAGGCTTACTGGCTGACCAAACTGACTGGCTGACTAAGCTGACTAAGATAATTGGCCGACTAAACTGACTAGCTTGGGCGCTGCATGACCACTGCAGTCGATGCGCCCCTTAGCCCCAATAAACAAACAAGCTGACTGGCTGACCAAGCTGACTGGCTGACCAAGCTGACTGGCTGACCAAGCTGACTGGCTGACTAAGCTGACCGGCTGACTCACGATAGCCACGTGACCAGGGCAGGTGCTGGGTTGGCACGTCGGTCGCACGGTTTGTGTGTTCATGTCCTGACCTCGCACGTAGGTATGCCGAGTTGACGGGGCACGTCAATACCGTGCCCGACGCCGGTCGTCAAAGGGCCGCCGTTTGGCTCCTGACACTGCCAGCGGACAGCCTCTTGGCGGCAGTGTCGAGGGCGGGGCGTGTCGGCCGGTGGTGTCAGTCGGCGGTGTCAAGGGTGGGGGGGGTGTCAACCGGCGGTGTCGAGGGCGGGGCGTGTCGGCCGGTGGTGTCAGCCGGCGGTGTCAGGGACGACGCGTTTTGCCGGTGGTGTCACATCAGTGAGGCTGAGGGTGGGGCATGTCGGCCGGCGGTGTCAAGGGCGGGGTATGTCAACTGGCGGTGTCGAGGGCGAGGGGTGTCAGCCCGTGGTGTCAAGTGTGGGGCGTGAGTCCGACGCGTTTTGCCGTTCACATCAGTGAGGCTGGTTGTCCGGTCAGCGTTGGTGGGGCCCGTAGTCGTAGCGCTTACGGTGACGTCGGTGACGATGTCGGAGACGATGTCGGAGACGATGTCGGAGACGATGTCGGAGACGACGGCTGACAGCTCGCGCTCTGTGTTGCAGACCGCACCACCAGCAACACGTTCAGCGGCAACTTCAGCGACGACGACTACTTCCGCATCCTGTACCGGGACGAGAGGTTCATGGTGATCGGTGCACGGTGAGTGGAGTGCGGCGCAGGGTGCGCTCCGGTCGGCCCGCTCAGAGACCGCCGACTCTCATGGCTTTGAGCCCTGTCTTAGAGACCGGCGCCAGTTCGGGTTACCCGATCACGTCCGCACACTGATCTCCGCAAATCTCGAGTCCTGTGCTGGCGACTGGAGCGACTTCACGTGACTTCAGAAAGTTCAGTGGTCGGCCGTTATTCAGCCAATACAACGCGGGATGTTCACACATCATCAACCGGTATTTCGCTGAATGACTGATATTTTGATCCGGCACCTTTTCATTTCGGACTAATTAGTTAGAGATGTGGATGTATAAGCATAGCATGTAATCATGCTATGATGAAGCCTGGGTGTGTGAAGTTTGCGTGATTCAGTCTGAGCCTACACAGCGATGATGTAATTCGTATAGCGGTCAAGCTAGTTAGCCCTATCAGCATTAGCCGCATCCCTATCCAAGCCTATCAGCCTTATCCCTACAGCATGTAGCCAACGCTTTCTTAATGTCAATAGCCTGAGCTTACTTGATGACACTTCCATTAGACATGATTAGGGGTGTGGGCGAAGACCGTGCGATTTTACTTCCCTGTTCTGATGGAAAAGATAATCTGGGCTGCCAGGCTCAGGCCTACCTTCACGCTTTTGGTCCTCCCCTCGTCTCTTCCCCAGGTTTCACACGGCGTTTCGCGTGATGATTTCTTGACTTAGAGATGCGCTCTTTTTCTGTGTTCTGTGTTGTTGAGGCTCGCAGCGGTATTTTGCCTCGCTGGCTTCTATTTGAACAGCGTTTCACGACGTAATACAGCATTTCAAGCTCTAAATTATCACTCACGGCCTGTTCTCATTCATATTGAAAGTTGCCACTTTTCTTCACCATATTTCTCCCGAAGTACCCAATCATTGCTCACAGAAAGGGGCTCGTGGCGGCAATCGCCTGGGCAGGCAGTCCATGGTGAAGCTCGGAAGTTATGGAGAGTCTCAGTCCTGTACAGTCCTTTTGTCAGTCTGCCGGTCCAGTCCGACCCTCGGCCCGTCCGTCCAAGTCGTGTCAGTCTGCCGGTCCAGTCCGACCCTCGACCCATCCGTCCAAGTCGCGTCAGTCTGCCGGTCCAGTCCGTCCAAGTCGTGTCAGTCTGCCGGTCCAGTCCGACCCTCGGCCCGTCCGTCCAAGTCGTGTCAGTCTGCCGGTCCAGTCCGTCCAAGTCGTGTCAGTCTGCCGGTCCAGTCCGACCCTCGGCCCGTCCGTCCAAGTCGTGTCAGTCTGCCGGTCCAGTCCGACCCTCGGCCCGTCTGTCCAAGTCGTGTCAGTCTGCCGGTCCAGTCCGACCGTCGGCCCGTCCGTCCAAGTCGTGTCAGTCTGCCGGTCCAGTCCGACCGTCGGCCCGTCCGTCCAAGTTGTGTCAATGTGCCGGTCCAGTCCGACCGTCGGCCCGTCCGTCCAAGTCGTGTCAATCTGCCGGTCCAGTCCGACCGTCGGCCCGTCCGTCCAAGTCGTGTCAATCTGCCGGTCCAGTCCGACCGTCGGCCCGTCCGTCCAAGTCGTGTCAATGTGCCGGTCCAGTCCGACCGTCGGCCCGTCCGTCCAAGTCGTGTCAATGTGCCGGTCTCGGTCCGACCCTCGGCCCGCTAGCGGGCGAATTTCTCCGGACTTGAAGAGTTCGGCGTGCAGCACGACCGATGCAGTCGATGCGCCCTGAAGCTCACGGCGGGTTCGACGTGTGCCGGCGGGCTGGCTCCGCTGTTTGTGAGGCCACCGACTGAGGACGGGCAGCTCTAGTGCCGACTGAGGACGGGCAGCTCTGGTGCCGACTGAGGACGGGCAGCTCTGGTGCCGACTGAGGACGGGCAGCTCTGGTGCCGACTGAGGACGGGCAGCTCTGGTGCCGACTGAGGACGGGCAGCTCACTGAGGACGGCGCCCTGGTGCCGACTGAGGACGGGCAGCCCTGGTGCCGACTGAGGACGGGACGGGCAGCTCTGGTGCCGACTGAGGACGGGCAGCTCTGGTGCCGACTGAGGACGGGCAGCTCTGGTGCCGACTGAGGACGGGCAGCTCTGGTGCCGACTGAGGACGAGCAGCCCTGGTGCCGACTGAGGACGGGCAACCCTGGTGCGGACTGAGGACGGGCAGCTCTGGTGCCGACTGAGGACGGGCAGCTCTGGTGCCGACTGAGGACGAGCAGCCCTGGTGCCGACTGAGGACGGGCAGCCCTGGTGCGGACTGAGGACGGGCAGCTCTGGTGCCGACTGAGGACGAGCAGCCCTGGTGCGGACTGAGGACGGGCAGCCCTGATGCGGACTGAGGACGGGCAGCTCTGGTGCCGACTGAGGACGGGCAGCCCTGGTGCCGACTGAGGACGGGCAGCTCTGGTGCGGACTGAGGACGGGCAGCTCTGGTGCCGACTGAGGACGGGCAGCTCTGGTGCCGACTGAGGACGAGCAGCCCTGGTGCCGACTGAGGACGGGCAGCCCTGGTGCCGACTGAGGACGGGCAGCTCTGGTGCCGACTGAAGACGGGCAGCCCTGGTGCCGACTGTGGACGGGCAGCTCTGGTGCCGACTGAGGACGGGCAGCTCTGGTGCCGACTGAGGACGGGCAGCTCTGGTGCCGACTGAGGACGGGCAGCTCTGGTGCCGACTGAGGACGGGCAGCCCTGGTACCGACTGACATCCTGGGATGTCAGCAACAACACAGCACACAGCCGCCCAGACAACACGGGAGACAGCCGCCCAGACAACACGGTAGTCAGCTGTCCAGACAACACGGTAGAAAGCCGCCCAGACAACGCGGTAGTCAGCCGCCCAGACAACACGGCGGACACCCTTCCAGACAACACGGGAGACAGCCGCCCAGACAACACCACAGACAGCCGCCCAGACAACACCACAGAAAGCCGCCCAGACAACACCACAGACAGCCGCCCAGACAACACCACAGACAGCCGCCCAGACAACACGGCGGACAGTCGCTCAGACAACACGGCGGACAGCCGCCCAGACAACACTAACTACTAAGTGATAGCCGTCAGGGAGCGCGGTGGACGGGCGGACACAGCTGGAGGTGGTGGTCGTCCGCTCAGCCCGCTTCACCCTTCACCTTCTCTCGAGCGTCCGAGAGGCCATCGATGCGCGCGCCAGCGTCCACCAGCGAGGCTCCAGCTCCTCCGGTGTCGACGTTAGCCTCGGTCCCGCGCCGTTCCCCCTCCCCCCGCTGGGCTGGAGCCAGCTGGGCCCGGTCGTGCCAGCCGTCCGGCCTGGCTGACGATGGTCAGAGCTGCCGCCGTGCCGCGCGTGCGAAGATGAGTGACCGGGGAGGGGCACGGTCTCGGTAAGCGGGTTAGCGCCACACCGAATGTGCGGCCCCGTCCAATCAAGTTATCTGTGCGCTAAGCGGGGAAAATGCGCTCGAGTGATTTGTTGTTGCGCCCGTTATCGAGTTCGTCTGGCCACCGGGCGTCGGACAGAAGTGGCTGTCCGGCTGCGGCGGTGGGTGGGTGCTGGTTGTCCTGATTGTATCGGTGGTTAGCTGCTGGTCGTATAGATGGTTAGCTGCAGGTTATATAGATGGTTAGCTGCTGGTTATCAGGTTGGGCCGGCGCTTGGCCACTGGTTATCGGGCTGGGCTGGTGGTTGGCCACTGGTTATCGGGCTGGGCTGGTGGTTGGCCACTGGTTGTCTGGTTGGGCCGGTGGTTGTCCACTATTTGTCTGGATGAGCCGATGGTTGGCCACTGGCTGTCGGGTTCGGTCGATGGCTGGCCACCGGTTGTCAGGCTGGCCGGTGACTAGCCGCTGGATGTCTGATACAAGTGATGAGTCACATTTGATCCCGTCTCGCCAGACGTGGATGACGGCTGACAGGGAAGAGCAGGTTGACAGGCTGACACCAGCAGCAGTGGTTTGCAGTTGTCGGACGTGGGTAGCACCGACCAGGCTCGCAGACCTTGAGAAATGGCATCCAGATTGGCCGCTGTCCTCGCCGAAACTGTTCGACGCTGTTGTTGGAATTGTCGGACGTCGGCGACAGGTATTTCCGACACTGCTGTTGGGATTGTCTGATGTCGACGACGGAGGTGTCCGACACTGTTGTTGGGTTTGTCAGACGCCGGCGACAGGTATTTCCGACACTGCTGTTGAGATTGTCGGATGTCGACGTCGGAGGTGTTCGACACTGTTGTTGGGATTGTCGGGGGCCGGCGACGGAGCTGTGAGACATTAGTGTTGACCGCCGGCTATGGGTGTTTATCCAGCAGCGTTTGTGTGGTGTCGGCGGAGCGACAAAGGCCTGGTGAAAGTTATCACCCGACCGAGGTCGGAATGCGGGCAATATTGTACAAGCGAACAATTTATGTGACAATTTATGTACACATTTGTTTGGAAGGCTGGCCTATTGACCTAACACGTGATTTGCACCAGTAGGCAGACATCTCATCCTTCCAGTAGAGGTGTTAAGTGGTGATGAAAGTAGTGGTAGCATATTTAAGTGGTTTTAGTATTACGCCACCATTGGCGCGAAGATGGAGGAGGGAGGTGGAGGTACCTCCACACTGACTGTGATAATATGTGCAGAGAGCTATCATATCGCCTGCTGTGTGTAACCTTGGGCAGGAGTTTCAGGATCAGGAAATATGCGTTAAGTGTCTCCCATGTCCATTCAAAATACACGGATGAATGTGTGCTGCTGGACAATGTGAAGGTTTGAATGCGAAACAGCATCAGCTGGGTTCACATGTCAGATCCAAAAGTGTCATTTTGTGATGTAGATTAATCGAATGTGGGTCGGTCAAAGGCTCCAATGGAGAAATCCGAGTTGCCACGAGCGATGCCGAAGCTTTCGCGAATTTGCCACCGCGCATAAACGGTACAAGTACTAGCCCGGCCCGACCAAACTCAAGGTGCAAATTTGTACGTTTTTTTACTGCAAAGTTCCCACTTTATCAGCAAAATATTTTTACCCATGGCAAATATTAAAACCATACATTGAAAAAGAAGTGGGTGAAATCCAAGGATTTGTTTTCGTTGTGGTGGGAGCTACCCCTCTATTCTGTCCAAGCTTGCCACGTCCCTGGTCCCCCCCCCCCCCCACAATTTCTAAACCGTGGTTGCACCCATTAATGGAGCTGCCCCAGCTGCATAGTGGAACTTGGGCCGAGCACGTGGAGCCATAGAGTAGGCTATGCTCGTTCGAACAGTATGCTTATTGTTTGCCAACTCGGTTATGTGACCTGGTAATTTGATTTCTCCAGTTACCCCGGGTAACATGAAGATTCCTATCAGGCGAGCCCGGTTCACTTTCTCGGTACTAATATCGTTCGCCAATGACGTTAGTGTAAGCCAATCACCGTATGCATTGTTCCCACAACGACGACAGCAGCAGCAACAACAACAGCAGCAGCATGTTGTCATCGCAGCGTCCAGTGGCGCCGGCCACGTTAGTGGTGCCTATCGAATATCACTCGAGGCAGTGTTGTTCTGGAACAATGGGTGAGATCACCAGTCGGTCCGTGAGATATTTATGGCTGTTGGCATCTGTCTGAGGTATTTATGGATTTGAGAAACCTGAGAGACTGGGCCACGGTGGCCTTCGGTGTCATTTGTCTACCGCGTTGGTTATCTGATAACTTTCTATCGGCATATTAGCCTTTACTACCGGATTTCCTGTCCGTTCTAGTGCTGAATAATCGTGTGTTCCAGTATCAAGATTAGTTATTAGCAAAATCAGGGACATTCATTATTGATGTTGAGAATCCTAAATGACTATTCTGTTTCCGTAAAAAAGTCCGTGCCAAATGCCACTTGGATTGCTCTATTAGAAATTCGTCCACATATGAGAGAGTCCCTATGTCAGACTGCGTCAGTCTAATGACGGAGATTTCCCTCCTTGACGCGGAAATGTGATAGCACCTTTTTTCCCATGACGCCGATACGGCACAAAACAACTAACAAATGATAGTTGATTCATTCAATATTCAGTGAATTGATATGTCGACCTTTCAATGGTCCAAGGAGCTAATGTTGCACTTTCTTCAGAATTTGCACTTGTGTTATTTTGTGAAGCCTTATGAACGGCAACGTTCCCGAACTATTGTGCTCACGTTTAAATTTGCAAGTGGTCAGTTTCCAAACAAGCCACTGTGTGTCTTTTAAAGCTACATCCATACTCGAAAAATGGGCGTCTTGGTCAATTTTCAATGACAGGGAACTATACAGTTATCGCATCGTTATCGTATAGTTACGCATAGTTGTCTAGTATTACTTCAGTACCCCATACTGCAGTTTGTCATCTGTGTGCATAAGCAATTTCACTTCCAACATCAATATCCATTTGATGAGCTTATTAACCCGTCCCGTCTCGGGGGGTCTTCAACCGCCCCCTCAGGTTTTTCGCGGATAGCGGACGAACGGCGCGCGGCAGCGCGCCCAAATTTGGCATACCTCTTCCCACATCAATTTGACATGCTGATTCAACATAATTTTTAGGTCAGATCATCTAGGGTCAAAGAGTTAGTCAAGGTCAAATGAAGTCACCTCCAAAAAAGTTAAACCGGTCGTCACGCTTTAACGGATATAGATATTTTAATGAAACTTTCAACGTTTGCTTATATTTACGGATGCAACGAACCGTACGAGTGGAATTTTTCTCTTTTTTCGTTTTTGATTACATATAACTTTTGCATATTTGTCAAATTGCTGTTCAAATACAGGATTCTGACTAAAGTAAACATTTTTTATTGAAGAAAGTTAACTTCCAACAACGTTTCTCGGTCTGCTCTACCCATTGGAAAAGGAAAATTAATGAAAAATTGAAACTCAAAATTTCGAAATTTCAAAAAATACCATGTTTATTTTTGGTGGGCTAAAAAAAAATAATTATAGCTCTGGTCGATTTCGCTATCCTTTTCTCATTCCAAACAAATTTTGTTTTTTCATACATCCCCCAAAATGAACTCCCCAGAGTCAAAAGCATAATGTAAGCCGTGAAAAGTCGTGAAAATCTAGCCCCTCTGGTGACATCACTTTTGGGGGGAAATTGTTTTGGAGGGTGAATCCGGACCCTACTCGTCGAGTGCTTTCCGATGACGCCTCTTTCGTTTTCGTGCGACGCTTAGTTTGGATTTTAGAGGGGCTTCACCCCCCCCCCCCTCTCACCCGAGACGGAGTGGGAGGATCTGACCGGAAAGACCGGAAAGGGTTAAGCATACCGCTTCTGAAAACAAGTGAAAACTTCAAACATGGCTGTTATCAAACCACACTAGGTCTTGGTTCATGTATTTCAATTTTACGCTCCGACACGATAACTCTGATCCAAGGCTACCCCTCAGCTTCTGCCAGACGGCGCCTGACGTCCTGCCATATCAGTCTCGTACCGCCCCCGTTGGATTCCGAACTGCTTCGGCTTCAGCTAGACGATGGCTATCGTCCTGCTGTATCAGTCTGGTGCCGTCCCTGGTGGAGGTGCCGGGACCACACACCGGTTCGCCCAGACCGCTGCTCGAGACAAAGTGCGCCTCGGGTGCACATTTCTCAACATGATGAATGCTCGAGATTCGCTCAGCGCGGCTTTATGGGTTTCTGCAGGGTGAGAAGGACTCTGCGCGGCTGGTGGTCGGTGCGGTGACGCGGTCAGCGACCTGGGCTGATACGACGGGGTCAGTGGTCTCTGGCGTTGCGATGAATGAATGATGCGATGGACAGAACCATAGGCTGCTCAATGCCTAGGCTGTTCAACAATTTTGGACTGGCACTATCCGTAATACCGGTACGGTCTCACTCGAGGTTTGATCGGTGATGCCAGTACGGTCTCATCTCTAAGTTCCTTGGCTCTCTGGCAGACATTCCACGACCTCTTCCATTCGCTTTTATCTGTTGCTGCCACTGGGGACCGTTTCTGACGGCGATTTCTGCTGTATCCCTGCCCTGGCAGAATTTCTGCTGGTCCAGCCTGTCCACTTCCTCCGCTCTGTTGTCTGAGTTTTGAGTCCTCATGTGTCTGTGTTGTGCTCTATAGTCACCGCTCATTCACCTCCAACCTCCCCTCTGCGGCCCGTCACCTGCCAATCAGCGCAAAAGCTCCAAGTGATCCGTGACAAATCGCCGCATTAGCCGCGGCGACGATGTGTTTCGCGGCCGACTTCTTCTTTGTTCGGCGTCCCGGGCGGCTGGGAGTGTCGCACCGTTCCTGTTCCGCTGTCACCCGGCCGACGCGGTCAACAGCCGCCCCGAGCGGCGCCGCCGTCTGGCAACTGCCTGGCAGCTGCCCAGGAGACGCGCCGGTCCGGCGGTCCGGTCCGGTGGTGGCCGGGCCACGCGCCGCTCTTGGCGACGCGGCGGCGTGCCAACTGCCTGGCGGCTCTCCAGGAGACGCGCCGGTCCGGCGGTCCGGTCCGGTGGTGGCCGGGCCACGCGCCGCTCTTGGCGGTGAGGCGGCGTGCCAACTGCCTGGCGGCTCTCCAGGAGGCCCGCCGGTCCGGCGATCCAGTGGCTCAGACGGGACGGCGGCGACAGCGAACAGGCTCCGACGTCACAGAATTGCCGTGTTTTGGCGGGGATTTCCACCCAGCTGGGAACGGCTTTCCCGGCTCTAACCTCCCAATAGCATGGGGCATTTTCTGCTCTCACCTCTTCCAGCCATTCACTCGAATTATCAATCAAACTCGAAGCGTCCAAGAATCAGGAAGTGGGAAATGGAAGATGTATGTTGCGACCATTGGTTTCAAGTTATGCTATATATTGGCCAGTCAATCAGTTGCCCTAAGCCCGAGTGAGCGAGTGTGGTTCGCTGCGTGCAGGGCCATACAGTTAATTTACGCCGCCCGTATAGCTACTGAAGGCAGATAAAGTGCGCTCTTACGTCACGGGAGCGGAACATTAAAGGGTGTGCGTGCACGCGCGCCTCGTCCCGGCGGAAGACAGGAGCGGGGGACCGTCTCCGGAGTGTTAAACGGCCGTGATGAATAGCACGGTTGCATGGTGAAGTGGTGATTCTGCTCTCAGGAAATGTAGATATTTTTCAGCTTACCAGCACATTGCCTACTCCTCACGAAAAGCATCAAGAGATCCGTGCCGTTTGGGTAAGAACAGTGCCCACGCCTACTTTCACGGTGACCTTTGCGATTTAGAAGCATGCGGTGAATATGGGAGACGGGATCATCCATCTGCATTGGGTTCGTGTGGCATTCGGTAAGTGCAAATGGCGTTGTCTATAGCTCATGGAACCGCTTGGCGACAATTGTCGCTAAATGCCGAGTTAATCTCGGGTCAGCATACGTCCGACAGCACCGCTAGGCAGATATTTATGCCAAGTCTTGCAGACTACATGGGTGCGCGCTACGTCTGCGCTTCCGGCACCTTCCGTGGGTGGTTACTGCTACAAGTGGCTGGGTGTGCTGGCGGCGCATGTCAACTGGCTTGTTCCTAGTGTTGCAATATGTGCTCTTGCCATATGTGTTATTGGGCTGACGTCGCCACCTGGTAGCAGCCTGGCGAAACGCAGACATCAACACGTTGACACATACATAACCAGCAAGTAACTGGAGAACGTGCGGGTGCTGACCGCCTACCAGCGAGGCAAGTGGGATGGCATCAAGTGAGGTACCGTTTTTGGCAATCGGTTTCATATTGCCAACCTTGTGAGGCAAGTCTCCAGCAGTCCAGCAGAGTATTGCCCGCTCGTAGTGTGTTGTTGCTTGTCCGCACTGCCACTTGTCCACTTGTCCACTGCCACTTGTCCAGCGGTGCAGTGCTGTATGCCGGCCACCCCCCAGCGCAGGGTGTGGTCTCTGTGTGGCCATTTGCAGGCAGACTAGCCTCATGAGGAGAGGATGAGCACGGTGACGTGACCCTGAGGAATGACGACGTTGCGCTGCGAAACGGCTGTGCAGTCGTCTACCGGATGCGCCATGATGGAACAAGTGGTGGACGCCATGGCTCGTTTAGCAACGCAATGGCCCATTCATTTTCTTGAGTGTTCACGTGGCCCCGGACCCAGATGAATCAGATGTTATTTACGCTACGCGCCTTGGCTGGTCGGGCCCGATCTATCGGCGACCGGGGAAGCAGTCGTAGGTGCTGCTAATTGGCTGAACGGCAGATCTGAAACCTGAGCAGATGGCTACGTTCTTTTCGCTTTAGGAGGCAAACAGCGGCCAGTGTGGCCACTTCCTCAGCAGTGAGGATGATATTTGATCTGGTACACATTTGTTTGGGAAGTTGGAGGACTGATTCAGGGATGCCGATGCCTACTTCACGCTAGTGTTTTGACCTGGCCGTAGACAGTAGTGTGCTGTGGCTATTGTTGGAATGGCACCCATTCAAAGGTGGAGATAATTTCAGCGGGCGTGATGTCTTAACTTCCTATCCGAGATGAAGCACTCGAACGTTGGTTCAGCTTGGCTACAGAAAGGTACTGTGGACGGTCAAGATGCTGACATGGCGAGGCTGATATCTGTAAGAATCTTGGCAATTCGGATGCTAATTGGAAGGAGTTTGCGACCAACTCGGCCTCTGCCGTACATGTCGGCCGGAAAGCAAGGCTGTGTCGGGTGGTTTTGCGTGTATTTAATTGCGATGTTGTAGCGTACTGCATAACCTCAGCAGCTGATGCGCCCCAGAGCCTCAATAACAACGATGTGGCAGCGTCGCGGCAACCGCATCCTGAACTGGAGGAGAGGGATGTCTGCGTGTCCACTAGTGGGCAAGCTGTAGGTGTGTTGCTGGGGACTCCTGTTGGTGCTCTGAAGTGGCGTTATATATTGCGTTTGTTAATTTTTCCTCAGTGACGCAGAAATGGTAATGATGTTGTGTTCAATGCTGAGCCGAATATTGCTTTATAGAGCAATACTAGTGTCCTGCATCCAGTCTAGTGTTTTCCTGCCTCCACATCAGCATGTGCCTGCTGCAGCATGGAGGAGGTTGGTGCGCTTCAAACATTGCTTTGTGATATTAGTCGTGTGTGTGTGTGTGTGTGTGTGTGTGTGTGTGTGTGTGTGTGTGTGTGTGTGTGTGTGTGTGTGTGTGTGTGTGTGTGTGTGTGTGTGTGTGTGTGTGTGTGTGTGTGTGTGTTTGTTTGTGTGTGTGTGTGTGTGTGTGTGTGCGTGTTGAAGCTAAGTCTGATCCACATAAGCTCTAGAGAACTTGATGTATTTCTCTGGCTCGATTGCTGTGTCGTGAATGTGAAGTGACGTCGTGCGCCAAGAAGGAAGCCGATTTCATCAGACTGGGACTGGGATTTGGACTGGGACTGTGACTGTGACTTGGACTGGGACCGTGACTGTGACTGTGACTGTGACTGTAGCTGATTGTGATTTTCATGTGATTGTGACTGAATGTCATTTTCATGCGACTGTGACCTATTTCTCTGCCGATTGCCGATTCCAGAAGTCTGCGGACAGGGTGAAGCGCCACGTTTTGATGCAGTCTTCAGCACTTTCTGAATAGAGTTTTCGGCTTTAGGAAACATCGTTTTGTTGTCCAAATGGCTGCTCCGTCCGCGAAGAGTGAGTGTCGTAGTGTCCGTCTGGCCGGCACACAGGTCGTTATTCATGGTGACGAAGAGAGTCTGCGAGAGCGCGCTCCCCTGTGCAAAGCCTTGCTCCTGTGATGTGATCCTTTGAGTGGCGCTGCCGCATCTGATCTTGAGAGTCTTGTCTCTGAGAAGGTTGACAATGAAGCTCGGCAGATGTTTGCGCAAATACTGAACCTACTACGAGACGTCCACACTGAGCCGTTCTCCCTGGGCAGGACGATTGTGGTGCTGTGCTTTGACGACTGCTTCCCTTACCTTGATATTGTAGTTGTCTGAACTAGCAAAATTGAGATCCACCTAATCGTAAAATTGTGCCCAGTTCTGTGATGTTAAAGTTTTAAGGTGGTTTGTATAATTTGGAGTGGTGGATGATGTCCACACCGAGAGCTCGATTGTAGTTGGGTAGTGTGATCGTTCAGTCTGGAATAGTCTGCCGCTGTCCAGTCGAGCATGGAGCTAGGCAGCGGCGAACAGCACGCTAATTCAACACACATGTGCTCGCTCAACATCTGCCCTTGGACTGCAATGAGGACGGCGCCGAGCGGTGGTGCCGGTGCTTAGTGACACTACCTGACATACACTGAATGGTGGTGTCGGTCTCGCAGGCGTCGTGATGGACGTTAGGGTGTCTCGTAAGAGCAGGGTGTCGAGAACGAGCTGAGGTACCTGGAGTAGGTCTTGTTCTGCGGCCTGGCGTTTGAGGCTGGCGGTGGGGTGCAGAGTGAGGTGGCTGCGATCAGGCGGTGGACAGTTTTGATGCCGACTGCCATGCAATCTCGAGAGTGGTCAGCCTAACTGGACGGTGGGAATGCTGTTGCGATTGGAATGAATGCTGTTGAATGTGAATCCTGGGACTGGTCCGTTGATATTGTCCGCGTGTGGTGACGATGATGATGACAGTGAAACACGCATGGTTTGAAATGCTCTTCCAACAGGAATAGAAATTCCGGAAGACTTCTTTAAAGTCGGCCAAGGATAGAAAACCGACATTTTCATTTATTTTGTTTTGCATTCTTCAACTTCTTTTGAAAAGAGACTTTTCCTTCGAACACATACATTTGAAGCTTATTTTCAGACACTGCCCGGTTCCAACCTTTTAAGCCCGACACAAATTCGTCACGCTAGGTTTATGATATGTCACGCTGGTGTCAGGGGATGCATACATTTTCAATATTGAGGAGAGACACATTTCATCGGAAGGGCACCTTCGGTGTGAAAAAAAATCATTGAGCGGGGGAAGACGGGTGCATTCGAGCATACTGAAGCATGCTAAGCAAGCAATTTGAGTATACTGAGCCTTTTCGCCTTTTTCCTGCGAAACGAGCTCCTTTGGCTAAAAATCCCGTTGAGCGGGGAAGGCACGCCTGGGCCTTTTTTAAGGTGGACTTTCCCGGCCGGAGATGCGCCACCCTCCCATGGGGACATGGCGAGTAAGTGACCCCCCCCCCCCTCATCTCTTCTGCGCTCGCCCGTCGGGCTTGGCGAATGTACGGCGGGAACGAATATAAAACTGTGTTCCGTCTCCGTGATGTCGGACCGCGTAAGAGCTTGGACAAGTGGCTGAAAAGTGAAACGTGACTGACAAGTGATTGACGAGTAAGTGACGAGTAAGTGACGAGTAAGTGACAAGTGACTGTGTCGGTATTGTATTGGCTATACTCGGCTGCGCAGTGTAAGTGGGTAGGGCATGTTTTAAAAAGGCGTCCGCGGCGGCAGCCAGCGGCACGACGCGCCGATCTGTCGCGTTCGACTGCGACGTGGCATATCGAATGAGAGCGGCTCGCTCTGTGGCAGGAGAGAACGAGGCCGCGCGGCGATCGCGACAGCCCGCATGTCTTCCATGGCGCGTTTTTACGGCCGTTCTTTGGACTGCCCTTTGTAGTGTCGCTGCGGCCTGTATCATTTGCCACCGGAAGTGGCGCAACACTCGATGGCTGACCTCAATGGTCGCGTCCCTGACGCAAACGACAGGCGCTCGGCCTGTCGCTTCCTGGCGCTCGGCCTGTCGCTTCCGGCGCTCGGCCTGTCGCTTCCATGCAAATCAGGCGAACGGATTGTGTAAGACACGCAAAATGCGGGCCCAGTGAAACGCCCGCGAATCGGGGAGGGGAGAGGATGGTGGGGAAGTTCAGAGACAGGATTTGCACTCCAGCGGTTTTATGAACCCTGACAGCGCTCACGTTGTTTAATTGCATCCGGGCTGGAGTTATTTCCCTGAGGGGTTTGTGTGTCGCGATTTTATTAGGCATCTCCAGGTTTGTAAAAGCCGCAGCTATGTTGAAGAAATTGCACTCGGCTAAGACTCGATAAGGCTCCGAGGGCATCGGTGGCACCTCTCGTGCGACAAAGATCTGGCAATCGACAAACAATGGCAGTATCCCTGATCCACCTTGCGCGGTCCACCTGATCCACCTGATCCACCTTGCGTGGTCCGCACGTATGGTGCCGACAGCGACTAATGGTAAGCTCATTAGACAGCGACTAATGAGCATGCTCTGAAAACCTCGGGAACGCTCTTCACGACACCAGGAGCTGGGTCTGGACCGGTTTGTCTCCCTCCATAGACTAATGTTTGGCCATGACTATGGTTAGGCTTTAGGCTATGCGCTGTACAAGGCACCCTAACTAATGCTGATTGCGTTCGAAGTGACTTTTAGCGTCAAAGCACCGATGTGGTTATGAAAAAGAAACACCCACAGTCAGTTGGCGATGGCAGATTATGGAGCGATCACCTGTCCCACTCCGCACCCAGACCCCAGTAGGGATCTGGACGGAACGTAGCTTGACTCGGTCAGACTAGGTTCCGATGGATGCAGGCAAAGAGAGCGCGACGGCCGCTCGGCCCAGCCACACCGGCCATAGTGAAGTTGCCCTGCTGCATACCATGAGGTTACGTGTTCCAATCTCGGCCACGTCTGGAGCCTTTTTCTGCACTTGGAGCGGGCCGGTGTGACAGTCGAGTGACGGACCGGGCGAGTGACACACCAATGCGGCTGTCTGAGGTCACGCGTGCGCCGGTCGGTGACGGTTGACAGCCACACTGTGACGTGTGTGCGTGACGTGACGTGGCGTGACGAACGTGCGCGCCTGATAGCGACTCGGTCCGCTCTTTGTTCGACTTGTCCTGCACGCATTCGCCACGAGACACATAGCTGTGTCGCTGCAGTCGACTCCGCTCAGTGGAAGCGCCGGTGTGGCACCGCTATGTGCCGCGTGGCACATCTCTGTCATGGCTTCAGTCTTGGAGGCGGGTCCGTCTGGGGGTGAACTCGTGACTGCATTATGGCCCGATGACCGGGTACAGTTGCTCACTCGGCGTCACATATCATCTGGCGTCACATGCACATCACACATCGACGTCACGTGTACATCGCACATCGACGTCACACCACACATCGGCGTCACATACACATCACACATCGGTGTCACATGCGCATCACACATCGGCGTGACATGTACATCACACATCGGCGTCACATCACACATCGGCGTCACATCACACATCGTCGTCACATGCACATTACACATCAACGTCAGATACTGCGAACCTGCGCCGACGTGTCCTGAAATTTGGCACAATTTATTGAGTGATGTCGCATGTTTTCGGGGTAGTTTAGTCAGGGTCCATGCTCAGTAGACCTTTATACGCTTACCCTAAGCCCACCACCCGGCCACTGAATTCAAACACAATAATACTAAGTATCTCGTGCGTGACTGTCGACGTCATTAATGTGTGTGTGTGTGTGTGCAAATACTTGCTTCACCAGTCATCACAATAATATCACAGAAAATTTCCTTCCAACATTTCAAGCACCTTTTCCTCGTCGCGCTCTGTCGCTTTGAGCGCAGCTAATTTAATTGAATCGGTGTTAACGTGGAGGTCAGCTGATTGTCGTCAGCTGATTGCCGCTGGCCGGTTTCTTTTTCCGATATAATCCTCGCCTAAAATGCAGTGATGTTATTTCGCTTCCCTAATCTGGTGTGTGATGCACAGAGCTGGGATTTGCTGTGCTCAAGGCTCAGTCAGTCCTCAGCTGCCATCGCCTTTGTGGCCCTTAGTCAGTGATGACGTCATCAGCAACAGTCACGAATTGATTAAAATGTAATGCTGCTACGTAAAGGTCAGCTGTCGTGTTCCCTGTCGGCGCGCGTTATCGGTGGCTGATGCGTGCGGAACAGTGCCGCGCCAATCCGCGCCCATCTTCTCCGCACTTTTCGGCATAATACGCATGTGCGTGTCTGTTCATTTTATCACCACATCAGAACGATCTGGAGGACGTTCCGAGCGATCTGCAGAACGTATTATGGTCCAAATCGGAAAATGTGTGCCTCTTTTAACAAATGTACTGCTAGATCATTTGCGTGGTAACTTTCCGAGTTGGTTGTGCTTGTGGTTGCAGGTAGGATTGCGTCATAATTGGACCACCCCACCTCGCTGCAATAATGTCAGATCGGCGACGGAAACATTAAGTCCGTAAATTATTTAACTGAATCACTCGATCCACGCGTGCGTTGCTAGGTATTGGCAGGTGTGTGGGATGTTGATTGATAATTTCTTTGAATCTAGGATGTCGTATTGGATGGCGTGCTGCGTATCTTTTTGCATAGTTATTAAGAGTTGTAATTAGTACTGGATGGCGTGAGATTTATGCCAGGAGGTGTGCACTGTGCAGGCCACTTTAAGCATGGTATGGATGGAGCTGAAAATAGTCGTTGGGACATTCGATCCACTCGTATGTTACGTGGGAGCGTGTGGCTACGGTTGATAGGTATCAGTATGTGTGTAGGATGTTGGTGGATGGTTTCTTTGGAACTTAGGATGCGGTATTGGTTGGGGTGCTGGGTGAGTTTTTTTGTCCAGACATTTAGCATCTTCCCTTTACAGGCTTCGCCCAAATGGAGATGGCCCCTGTGGATCTTACTAAGTCTGAACACTTACTGACTGTATCACTATATGACTAGGTTACGGCATGCTTCATCAATATCTGGTGCACCTGCAGCACAGTGGCCACATCAGCCACCAACGCCATTTGCCAAACAACACGCCTTTATTGCTCACACCATGCTGAAAGACAACTTCTGATTCAGGTTCGATCATGCCATATCTAGCGTAGACCGACCTCGCTATCGCATGCCGGGTTGCACCCTTATCTTACCCAATTCTCTCCCTCGCTATGTGTCATTCACACATGGCTGGACGGTACAACGCAGCAGGTGTGACCCGTCCACACCAATGCTGTTGGGATTTAACATGGAGCCCATGGATATTGACTAGATAGAATGGAATTAAGCATGACGCTCGCCGCTCCAACCCTGACTGATCCTCCGCTCAAGATACTCCGCTCATGATCTTCGGCTCATGATCCTTCGCTCATGATCCTCCGCTCATGATCCTCGGCTCATGATCCTCCTCTCGCAATCCTCGGCTCATGATCCTCCTCTCATGATCCTCGGCTCATCATCCTCGGCTCATGATCCTCCTCTCATGATCCTCGGCTCATGATCCTCGGCTCATGATCCTCGGCTCATGATCCTCGGCTCATGATCCTCGGATCATGATCCTCGACTCATGATCCTCGGCTCATGATCCTCGGCTCATGATCCTCCTCTCACAATCCTCGGCTCATGATCCTCCTCTCATGATCCTCGGCTCATCATCCTCCTCTCATGATCCTCGGCTCATCATCCTCGGCTCATGATCCTCGGATCATGATCCTCGGCTCATGATCCTCCTCTCATAACCCTCTATGTGTGACCTGGCGGACCAGCCAGGCGCTGTCCGATTTTCATCACGTCGCTTCCTGACACTGTTGACCCATGCCCGACGCGTGACCGGTTTTCGCTGACATCAACCAACCACTGGTGCCGGGGGAATGTGCCCGGTAATTTTGTCATCTATATGCGATTAGCTGTACACCATAAACCCGACACTAAGCTGAGCCTGGGCTCAACTGGAGCCGGGCGGAGCATGCGTAACGGCGAGACGACGCATTTTCGGCGCCAAACTAATCCTCCGCGCTTCTTTTTCAGAGACGCTGCTTACAATATCAGCCTGGCCGACCTAACGGAAGTTCGGGTAAGTCCACGGGAGCCGACTGGGATCGGGGTAGGTTAACAGAGATGAGGTGGGGTCGGGGTAAGTCAGCAGGGGTGAGATGGGGTCGGGGTAAGTTAGCAGGGGTGATGTGGGGTCGGAGTAGGTCAGCAGGGATGAAGTGGGGTCGGGGTAAGTCAGCAGAGGCGGGTGGGGTCGGTACAACTAACAGAGCTTGGTACCGGGTTGGGGCCATGCACGGTGTTCTGGTTTGAGTTGGATCTGCGGATGGGTGTTTGGTCGGCAGTGGGCAGAGTTTTGGCGGGAGTGGGCAGAGTATGGGCGGGTATTTTTGAGCTGGTAGTTTTGCTTGTCTGCGCCCGGGTGCGGGAAGAGGAAGACCCGAGCCAGATAGGGAGTCGGCCGGTGTACCCGGGCTGTGTCCGAGGTTCGCCGTCGACCACCGCGGCGTCGTGCGGGACGTGAGGGACGTGAGGGACGTGCAGGACGCGAGGGACGTGCAGGACGTGAGGGAGTCCTGCACACTCGGTGGAGAGATAGCCGAGTGTGCGACAGACGTCGCGGGCGGAACCGGACAGGATCTGACAGGCACCACCCCGCCGCCGTCTCCAGCCTGTACTGACCTCACTCATTCGGTTGTCAGTCGGTGGGTACCACGCGCGAACCATGCAGTTGGCTGACCCACACACTGGCTCGGATGGCTAACCGCCGCACGTGCGAGTGGTGTGTGGAAGTGCACGTTGTGAATCGCATCCATGTCAGGCAGTGTGCCCTCGTTGGGTCGGCTCAACAACCGGCTGGCGTTGACAGTGGAACGGTCAGCAGTAGGTCAAAGGTGGGTCGGGGTCAACAGTGGGTCGGGGTCAATATTGGGTCTGGGTCAGTATTGGGTCTGGGTCAATATTGGGTCTGGGTCAGTATTGGGTCTGAGTTAGCGGTGGGTCTGAGTCAGCAACGGGTCTGGATCAGCAGTGGGTCTGGATCAGCAGTGGGTCTGGATCAGCAGCGGGTCTGGATCAGCAGCGGGTCTGGATCACCAGCGGGTCTGGATCAGCAGCGGGTCTGGATCAGCAGCGGGTCTGGATCAGCAGCGGGTCTGGATCAGCAGCGGGTCGGGGTCCTCAGTGGGTCGGGGCCGGTCTGGCCAGCGTGGCTGTCTCCTGGTGACTCTGCTGCCGGCCAGGTCCGGTCGGTCTGTCCAGATGCTATCGCACCCGGCCGCCGTCGCCTCCGCCACACTAATCCTGCTGAATGGCGGTTTTCGGTCATTAAAGCGCGTGGCGGAGCTCGAGTCACGCGGCCGCCGGACGGTAAATCGTCCCGTCCGACTGTGGCCGCGCCACACTGTCGGCCAAGCTGTGGCCGCGCCACACTGTCGGACAAACTGTGGCCGCGCCACACTGTCGGACAACTGTGGCCGCGCCACACTGTCGGCCAAACTGTGGCCGCGCCACACTGTCGGACAAACTGTGGCCGCGCCACACTGTCGGACAAACTGTGGCCGCGCCACACTGTCGGCCAAACTGTGGCCGCGCCACACTGTCGGCCAAACTGTGGCCGCGCCACACTGTCGGACAAACTGTGGCCGCGCCACTGTCGGCCAAACTGTGGCCGCGCCACACTGTCGGACAGACTGTGGCCGTGCCACACTGTCGGCCAAACTGTGGCCGCTTCACACTGTCGGACGGACTGTGGCCGTGCCACACTGTCGGTCAAACTGTGGCCGCGCCACACTGTCGGACAAACTGTGGCCGCGCCACACTGTCGGACAAACTGTGGCCGCGCCACACTGTCGGCCAAACTGTGGCCGCGCCACACTGTCGGCCAAACTGTGGCCGCGCCACACTGTCGGACAAACTGTGCCGTCGCCCGTCACAGCGGCACACTCCGTGACGTGCCGTGTCCGCTGTGACGGGCCGTGACGTTGTGACGGGCCGTGACGCTGTGACGGACCATGGCCGCTGTGACTGGCCGTGGCCGCTGTGACGGGCCGTGACCGCTGTGACGGGCCGTGACGCTGTGACGGACCATGGCCGCTGTGACGGGCCGTGGCCGGTCTGGTTACGCTGGTGTTTCGGCAAATCTATCCACTGACTGGATTGTGACGGAATGGGTGCTGTGAACGGCTAGCTGAATGCACTCGCAGGTCAATTTAACAGTTTCCCATCCAACTTCTGCGTTTGCCGGTCCTACACGATCGGTACGTTTGTTTAGTTGTTCGGGCTTCAGGGCGGTTGCGATGTGCGTGTTACGTGTCGGGCCGTCTCGTCTGTTGTGAGCGGTGCCGTCAGTGGACGGCGCTGTTGTGAACGGCTTTGAGGCTTCACACACGGCCGAGCTTTGGGTATTTTCGTTCTGAAATACCTGCAGTCTATTTCAAAATGAGTGTCTTTGTTCCTTGTTCTTTGTTCCTTGAGTGCCAATTTGATATTTGTTGTATGTCTAATGTTCACTACCATCGACTCAGAGGAACTATTCGCGGCTGCACTTCTGGTGCCCGCACAGGTAGCCGTGTGAACTCGGCCGCAGGCC
The DNA here is from genome assembly GCA_034440575.1 of Imbricaverruca yamaguchii. Lineage (NCBI taxonomy): Eukaryota > Metazoa > Arthropoda > Thecostraca > Neoverrucidae > Imbricaverruca > Imbricaverruca yamaguchii. Next base: position 30,251 of record JAOTOL010000490.1, on the reverse strand, counting down.
ATGTGGTTACGTCGTCATGAAACGTAGTCTCGTGACCAGAGGTCAGGCGACTGCTGGGTGGCAGTTCCAGTCCGATGGAGGGAGCCACGCTGATCGTTTGTGTGCGGCACTATCTAAACGAGAAAATGTGATACAAAATTACCTTGACACGGTGTGACACCTATGATAATTCGACACATCGACATGATACATTTCAGTTTCAAGTTTAAAATGCGTCCACCATTCTTGGTACATGAACTCGATTTCGGTCTGGGTATGGCCAATTTTGGCTGAAGCGGATTGGTTGTTTTCTAATGATCACATTTCAAAATAGTGGACAATATTTCTGCAGGCAGGCTTCTCTGTTGCATATGGAGCGTGCCAACTTGTCATGTATTTCGCTGAATCGTCGGAATATTTGATCCTTCTTGTTTGCATTCCTGCGCTTCCACAAAAACTGAACGCAGCCTTCACGTTCCGCCAAAACGGCGTATTTTTTATCGGTCCACGAGGTCGATCTGATGCTCGAACTGCCTGCAGCAGTGGCACACCATAGGCGTCCTGGCGGAGCTGGTCGCCTTGGCGTCGCTAGTCGAGCACCCCTCGTGGCACCTTAGTTATTGGTGTAATGGTTTGGCCGGTGGGCGGTTCCGGTTGGCTCTGCGGAGCAGTTATCGGGTCATGTTGGCTGGTGAGGGGCGGGTCAATGGTGACCAGTGGTGGGCGGGTCAATCTGGTCGGTGGTGGGCTGGTCCATTCGACCAGTAGTGGGCGGGTCCATCTGATCTGTGGCGGGCTGGTCCAGCTGACCGATGGTGGGCGGGTCTATCCGACCAGTGGTGGGGGGTCCATCTGGTCGGTGGTGGGCGGGTCTATCCGACCGGTAGATGGGCTGATTTGTTGTTCACGCTAATTTGTTGCCCGGTGGAGGCGTCGATTCGACTATGACAGTCCGGTGGAGGCGTCGATTCGACTATGACAGTTCGGCAGGTGCAAACAACGAACTGTTTTCAGGTTCGGTAGAACTTTGTGATAAGTGAGATCGGACATCCGAGTTATATCCGTTTGTCATGCGGCGAACAAAGGTCAGCAGACGTCGGCGACATTTAATTGTGGCGCGGCGGCCGTAAGTTAAGATTGGTGAGGATAATCTCCCGTTAAACTGTCCCCGGCGGCCATTACTTACAGTGGTGTCACAAAATCGAGGCCGGTGCCTGATTCACCACCTGACCGTTTGTCATGCGCGCTGACTGCGGCCATTTGTACCTCAGGTCATCACTAAGGTCACTTTCCACCTGGTCAATGATTTCTCACTGCAATCCACATACATTGCGGTCGTGGGAACCAGCATTCTTTGCATTGTGTCTCGTTGCTCAGGTTCATGGAAGCATTTGTTCAGAGCTTAACTTCACGCTGCCACAACTTGGCCTGTGTTTCGGGATATGTTATAGTTGTGTATGCGTTACTTTGTTTTCCAGTGTTGAACTCCATTAGGCCAGCTGACGCACCTGAATTGATTATCCACCCGTGCGCGATAATGGGTCGTGAATGTCAGCATATGCTGGGTAATCTGGCGGCAGTTCGACTGTTGAAGCTGACCCGCTCTCCGCATGGCGCCGCCAAATCTTGCCTGGTCCCGCCAAATATCAGCATGATCCCGCCGAACCCTGTCTTGACTGGGCATGGAAAATGTTCCATTCTCCTCTACTGCGCTCTTTGTTCCTATGTTAGTTTTATGGGGCGAAGGGTACTTCAGCAGTGCCGGGGCGTGGTTCATTTCGGCTTTAGCATCGGGATTTACGGCACGTGGCCTCTTCGCTCGAAGATGTCTCATAACCTCAACAGCTGTGGAGGTTATGAGCTGTCGAGGTTATGATACGCTGTCCTCCGCTCGATCTCTGTGACATTGTCGAGCACAGGTGTATGCTTCTGGTAGACACAGACGAGGGTACACGTTCACAACACATTTCTACATCGGTACACGTCCCGGTGCGTGATCTGGCGTATGTCCCCGGACCCACATTCCCGCAGCATGTTCCCGGACACATTCCATCATGTAACTAGCCGGCGTGCGAGCTATTCGCAGCGGCGCGGTAGCTCACATGTGAGGTGCGGTAGCTCACCTGGGCGGCGCAGTAGCTCACCTGGGCTGGGCGGTAGCTCACCCACGTGGCGCTGTAGCTCACCTGGGCGGGGCGGTAGCTCACCTGGGCGGCGCAGTAGCTCACCTGGGCTGGGCGGTAGCTCACCCACGTGGCGCTGTAGCTCACCTGGGCGGGGCGGTAACTCACCTGGGCGGCGCAGTAGCTCACCTGGGCGGGGCGGTAGCTCACCCACGTGGCGCTGTAGCTCACCTGGGCGGCGCGGTAGCTCACCTGGGCGGCGCGGTAGCTCACCTGGGCGGCGCGGTAGCTCACCTGGGCGGCGCGGTAGCTCACCCACGTGGCGCGGTAGCTCACCTGGGCGGCGCGGTAGCTCACCTGGGCGGCGCGGTAGCTCACCCACGTGGCGCAGTAGCTCACCTGGGCGGGGCGGTAGCTCACCTGGGCGGCGCAGTAGCTCACCTGGGCTGGGCGGTAGCTCACCCACGTGGCGCTGTAGCTCACCTGGGCTGGGCGGTAGCTCACCCACGTGGCGCTGTAGCTCACCTGGGCTGGGCGGTAGCTCACCCACGTGGCGCGTAGCTCACCTGGGCGGGGCGGTAGCTCACCTGGGCGGCGCAGTAGCTCACCTGGGCGGCGCGGTAGCTCACCCACGCGGGGCGGTAGCTCACCTGGGCGGCGCAGTAGCTCACCTGGGCGGGGCGGTAGCTCACCTGCACGCCCGGCGCTGTAGCTCACCTGGGCGGGGCGGTAGCTCACCCGGGCGGCGCAGTAGCTCACCTGGGCGGGGCGGTAGCTCACCTGGGCGGCGCAGTAGCTCACCTGGGCGGCGCGGTAGCTCACCCACGCCCCGGGGCGGTAGCTCACCTGGGCGGCGCAGTAGCTCACCTGGGCGGGGCGGTAGCTCACCTGGGCGGGGCGGTAGCTCACCTGGGCGGCGCAGTAGCTCACCTGGGCGGCGCAGTAGCTCACCTGGGCGGGGCGGTAGCTCACCTGGGCGGCGCAGTAGCTCACCTGGGCGGGGCGGTAGCTCACCTGGGCGGCGCAGTAGCTCACCTGGGCGGGGCGGTAGCTCACCCACGTGGCGCTGTAGCTCACCTGGGCGGGGCGGTAGCTCACCTGGGCGGCGCAGTAGCTCACCTGGGCGGGGCGGTAGCTCACCTGGGCGGGCCGGTAGCTCACCTGGGCGGGCGTAGCTCACCTGGGCGGGGCGGTAGCTCACCTGGGCGGCGCAGTAGCTCACCTGGGCGGGGCGGTAGCTCACCTGGGCGGCGCAGTAGCTCACCTGGGCGGGGCGGTAGCTCACCTGGGCGGCGCGGTAGCTCACCTGGGCGGGGCGGTAGCTCACCCGCGTAGCGCACATTCAAACGTCTGCGCGGTGTTTGTTTACGCATACGAGACAGCTGGGTGGGCTGCAGGGGAACCTGAACGGCGGGCAGCTTCTTGGCTTGATCTCCGGTTTGACTTCGGTCAGGCTGGGTCTTCTCAGGCGTTCTCCGTTTGTTTAGCCGGTCCGGCAGCTCGCCGGCCCCGTCATCGGCTCGTTTGTCGCGCCAAATACGCCGCACCTGCCAGTGGCGGCATTCCTGGCGCGGGTGGGACGGCCCGGCCAGGCGACCGGCCTGGAACAGTGCAGCGACGACTCCAGTTCAGAAAAACAATATCCCGAGTATTTATCCGATACGAAGGCGACCTTCACAGTGGTGGGCGTGGCCCATCTGGTCGGTGGTGGGCGGGTCTATCCGACCGGTGGTGGGCGGGTCTATCCGATCCAGCTATCCGATGGGGACGACCAGTTGGCGCGCGGGCCCTGGCCGGGGTCAGTTCCCCACATCAGTGGTCGCCACCATCGCTTCCGCACGTGTAAGGTGTGGATCAGAAAACGGAGTGTCTGTCGTGGCCTTTGACGTCACAGCTTGTCGCTGTCTTGGTGCCCTGTTCCGGTATTCAGTGAAAGAGTGGCTGACCGTGAACAGAATCGGCGCACACACCGCACGCGCATTGAGGAGGTTCACTATCGGGTTCACGTGGGACGGCCCACGAAATCGAGCAAGGGGGTATACATGTATTGTTGTTGAGCCTATCAATCATGTTGGGGTTGAGGTAACTCCATAGGGTCTAGTGTCAAGCTTTAAAAACAAAACACGGGGTGACGGGTCGCGGATCAATGTCTACAGGCAATGCTACCTCGACATTCCCCACCACCACCACCACCACCAAAATGTGCATACCGAGAGCTGGGGGCTTCCCCCAGAGTAGGTAACTACCATGGCGGCCTTCGGCTTGTACTTCATCGCTACCGCCGACTGCCCAGCCAGGGTTAACTTTAACCTTCTAGCTTGAGACTTCTTCGCTAGCTTCCCTAACTTCGTAACTGACGTCACGATCCTCGTGCGGCTCCTTTGGAGTGGAAGTCGTGTCGCGTTTGGTGTAGTCGTTTATTGGCGGGGGTGTCGCCACCGTGGTGAACGGATGCGTCCCGCAAAACATCATGAAGCTTAACATCGCACGTGTGGCGCTACATGGAGAGAACGAACCCGTCGTCTACAACCGTCCATCACGTTCCCCAATCCACAATCCGAGGCGACGCCAGTGTTTCTCGGGGTGGCCAGGTCGGTTCAGGTCACGAAGACGTGACGTCATCAGTTAGGGTCAGCACAGCCTCCTGCGCAGGTTTTTTTACGTGGGCTCTGGTCAGTGTCTAGTTTGGATTTAGATTGGATTGGATTGGGGAGGCAGCGAGTTGGCCGGTCGGTGCCGTGTGTGGTGACTTCTCGGAGGTTCCTTGCTAGCAGCTCTCCTTCCAACGGTCCTGAGCACGCCCTACAATCGACCCGAGACGCACTTCTGCGAACGCAAATCCAGCCCGCACCGGCAACGGACTGCTGCTCTTCCCATCGTTATCCCTGCTGGCCTTCCGAACACCCTGGCGGACCATCTTTTCTAGTGTGCCAACTATCCTTTCTGCCCGCTTCTACCCCTTCACTGTAAATGCTGGATGTCGCATTATCTCCAGCCGTCCATCGGCTTCTGTAACCGGTTATTAATAATAAAAGATGATGCCTCATTCGTTGTAGATGTCTTTCTTGACCCATCCGGTGTGGATGGTTTCTCGACACATTTGTTGTGGATGTCTTTCCGGACCCATGTTGTGTGAGTTTTTCTTTCTCGGCATGTTTGCACTGTGAGACCTTGGGCAGGGGCCTGCTCAGACCCATCAACATGGGTGCCGTGCCAACCCGGGTCGTGGCACTAATGTAGTGCTACTAAACCATGATAGTTAACCGGCGGCGTCACGAGACCGAGGGTGGTGATGGTGGACGGTGGTGGTGCCCCAGGTGGCGGGTGGTGTTGGTGGACTGTGGTGCCCCAGGTGGTCGGTGGTGATGGTGGACTGTGGTGCCCCAGGTGGTGATGGTGGACTGTGGTGCCCCAGGTGGTCGGTGGTGATGGTGGACTGTGGTGCCCCAGGTGGCGGGTGGTGATGGTGGACTGTGGTGCCCCAGGTGGTGCCCAGGTGGTGATGGTGGACTGTGGTGCCCCAGGTGGTCGGTGGTGATGGTGGACTGTGGTGCCCCAGGTGGCGGGTGGTGATGGCGGACTGTGGTGCCCCAGGTGGCGGGTGGTGATGGCGGACTGTGGTGCCCCAGGTGGTGATGGTGGACTGTGGTGCCCCAGGTGGTGATGGTGGACTGTGGTGCCCAGGTGGTGATGGTGGACTGTGGCCCCAGGTGGTCGGTGGTGATGGTGGACTGTGGTGCCCCAGGTGGCGGGTGGTGATGGTGGACTGTGGTGCCCCAGGTGGTGCCCAGGTGGTGATGGTGGACTGTGGTGCCCCAGGTGGCGGGTGGTGATGGTGATGGTGGACTGTGGTGCCCCAGGTGGTGCCCAGGTGGTGATGGTGGACTGTGGTGCCCCAGGTGGTCGGTGGTGATGGTGGACTGTGGTGCCCCAGGTGGCGGGTGGTGATGGCGGACTGTGGTGCCCCAGGTGGCGGGTGGTGATGGCGGACTGTGGTGTCCCAGGTGGCGGGTGGTGATGGCGGACTGTGGTGCCCCAGGTGGCGGGTGGTGATGGCGGACTGTGGTGCCCCAGGTGGCGGGTGGTGATGGCGGACTGTGGTGCCCCAGGTGGCGGGTGGTGATGGCGGACTGTGGTGCCCCAGGTGGTCGGTGGTGATGGTGGACTGTGGTGCCCCAGGTGGTCGGTGGTGATGGTGGACTGTGGTGCCCCAGGTGGTGCCCAGGTGGTGATGGTGGACTGTGGTGCCCCAGGTGGTCGGTGGTGATGGTGGACTGTGGTGCCCCAGGTGGCGGGTGGTGATGGTGGACTGTGGTGCCCCAGGTGGTGCCCAGGTGGTGATGGTGGACTGTGGTGCCCCAGGTGGTCGGTGGTGATGGTGGACTGTGGTGCCCCAGGTGGCGGGTGGTGATGGCGGACTGTGGTGCCCCAGCTGGTGCCCAGGTGGCGGGTGGTGATGGCGGACTGTGGTGCCCCAGCTGGTGCCCAGGTGGCGGGTGGTGATGGTGGACTGTGGTGCCCCAGCTGGTGCCCAGGTGGCGGGTGGTGATGGCGGACTGTGGTGCCCCAGGTGGCGGGTGGTGATGGCGGACTGTGGTGCCCCAGGTGGCGGTGGTGATGGCGGACTGTGGTGCCCCAGGTGGTCGGTGGTGATGATGGACTGTGGTGCCCCAGCTGGTGCCCAGGTGGCGGGTGGTGATGGCGGACTGTGGTGCCCCAGCTGGTGCCCAGGTGGCGGGTGGTGATGGTGGACGGCTCCAGCTGGTGTCCAGGTGGTTCTGGAGCCGTCGCTGTCGGCGGTCCGACGCTAAATAACTGGAACAGTGGGACGCGCCGGAAAGGGTCCACGACTCGGTGAGGGGCACAGTTGGGGGCGACCGCCCAGATGCGCTATCGGTTATCCAGCCGATCTCACCTGTGACCCCAATTCATGAGGTGGACGGCGCGGTTGGGCCGGTCCGTGTGTCGCGCTCTGCCGTTGCCATGACTCCAGCTGGGCTTCCGCGCACAATAACGATGACCCCGCAAGCGGAACGCGCGCGGCCTGTTTTGCCGCCGTAGGTGGACAAAACACTGTCGTGCCGCCCAGTGTTTGGTCCACGCGCAGAAGAGCTGGCCTACCCCCTCCCCCCTCCCCGCCCACCTCGCGTGCTAACCTGCCATATCATGCTGCACGTCAGATTGGCAACATTTGCTGTGCTGTATCACCTCCCGACCAATATAGCAAAGAGCGGGACCGTGACGTCATTGGGCCGGTGGGCGGGCGATAGACGGTTTGATAATGGCCGCCGCAGGCAGTGGTGGCTGGTACCTCCGCTTGGGGGAGTTAGACAGTGCTTGTACCCTCCAGTCGCCGAGAGTAAACATAGCAAGGATGGCTGGAGAAGGAGATAGCGGTCCACTCGCCGTCCAATATACCAGGGTGACAAATGTCTCCACTCGCCGGAACTGTGCTGTGCTGAAGGTGTCTTCCAAGGCGGGAAAAGGAGAGAGCGATCAATATATCAGGGTGAAAAATGTCTCCACAAGTCGGAGCTGTGATGTGCTGAAGGTGTCTTTCAAGTTTGTCTTTTTTGTTTGTTTGTTTGTTTGTGTTGTAGGGGTGAGGTGTAGGAGCAGGCTAAAGCGTTGCTGATCACGGTGACAATTTTTTTCTTCCAGTTTCATTTGTAATTGAAGACTGGAAACTTTATTTTGTTTTTGGGAATCGTGCTGTGCCACACTGCATTATATACGAGATACGATGTTGTGCTGATATATATGTATATAATATATATATATATATATATATATATATATATATATATATGTGTGTGTGTGTGTGTGTGTATACTTCCACTCATGAAAAGCGTTGAGTTGTTCTCATATGTATACCTGCATATGCATGTTATAACTTTATGCAAGCGATTTGCCTCCATCTTCACCCAGTTTTTGGCATCTTCCGCCAGCATTTTCTGATCTTGTTACGCCCCTGACGTTGCCACATAGCCGTCATAACCGCCCGTGGGCCTGCTGGTGTCATCTGGTGTTGGGGGTATCTCCCCCTTATTTGTTTCGCCGGCAACCTCCCCCCCCTCCCCTGGAGGTGAGGGGACTGTTTCTCGTGGGATGCGCACAGCAATAAATCCCAGAATTTGATTCTGTTCGGGTGACGACATCATTTTACTCCTGAACCCTCCTTTGGTGGGATGCTGCCAGCGCTTAAGCACGACCGAACCGCGTTTGAGCACGACCGGACCGCGTTTAAGCACGACCCCGGAAACCTGGATCGGAGGAGTAATCACACAGCTGAATCCAGCCCTACAACAGACCCATTCCGGCAACCTTTGCGCGGATCCATTGTCCGCCGTACGAAATAGCCCCGACACACGACCAAATGAGCGCAGTGTTTGCAGGAGGCTGCGCTTGTGTGCGGAAGCAGACCTGGGTGCTGGTGCGCTCGCGCTTGTGGCGTGACGTTCGGTGTTAATTAGACGTCGGTGCCGACACCCTTCAGCTGGGATTGGTTGCTTGAAGCGAAAAATGCACGTCCCCGAATCGATTTTGTGACGCGTGCCAATTGGACGCGACTTTGTGGCTATATTTGCGACGGTTTGTTTTCACTTGATTGGGCTTGCTGGGTGTCGCAGCTGACGTCACCGGTTGATGATCGGGGGCGAGGGGGGTCAACTGATTTCCCAGCAGGCAAGGTGTCGATTTTGATCTGCTAGCTCTCTTCAATGCCAATTGGAGCTTGTTAAAGCACGAATCCCACGAATCCACGTTGAAGTACGCATCAGTCTGGAATACGTACGTCGATGGCTGCAGTGGATAACGCAGATATCTGCAATGTAGAATTGTGGGCAGACAGCGGGCTAGCGGAGGCGTCTATACTCAGGAGTATAGTTCAGTTGCACCCATGCTCCATGGTACATATATGTGCTATCTTGTCTCCACTGGTGCCGTTTTGTACACTTAGGTCACGCGTCGTGCCGAAACTTTGTCCCTCCAATGATAAGCTGTGCCCTCCCGAGGTTTGTGCAAAGATATGCAGAGAACGCATCTCCCCCATTGCAGATATTTTTTGTCATCGATTACTACAGTGGGATCCTTCAGTACCCGGACTCAATCTCGGCTTGTGCTACGTGAACTTGATGACATGATCTGTCTTCTTAAGTGTTTTAACAAAACGACCCCATGTATTTCGATAAAAAAGTCTGTCTGAGAACGACATTAAAACAAATACATGAGGAACTAAAGTGCAAAGCCAAGCTTTACAGCTCGTAATGCCCGGATTCGTTGTGAACGTATCATGTTTTTCGGACCTTGAAGGAAAATGAAGCCCTGCAAAGGACCGTCTTCCCGTCCCCATCATCCCTCTAGCTCAACCTCAGTATTGTTCGGCGAGCTATGACAGATACTCGTACCGCCAAAGCGGGGAACGCAGTGGTGAAGGTGGGTACGCGTCCCCCCACCCCCACCCCCACCCCCCACCCCCACCCAAATCGTACAATTCAACAATGCGAGTATAACATTGCATGGGAGGAATCAACCTAAAACCCTCTCGACCCTTTTACGCAGAATTCGTGGCCACCTGAATGGCGCGTACGGATGATCCAAGCAGAAGCGTGCGCTTTCCTTTGTGAGTGACCGCGACACCTGGTCTGTGCCCGCTTTGCCGTCGGATAGCACATGCTCGAATTTACCGCCGTGTGATTGAAGCAAGATTTACATTAAAACTAAGTTTCATCCGAACAGTTGACGGTGCTACCGCACATAGTAAGTAGCATTGCCTTGTCTTGTCTCCTAAGCCTAGGACGTCGTCAGGCGATGGGGCGCTCTGCTGGTGTCGGGGGCGGTGTTCGGTTTGTCTCCTGAGCCTTGTGTGGGATGTCCTGAGGCGGTGGGGTGCTCTGCCGGTGTCGGGGGCGGTGTTCGGTTTGTCTCCTAAGCCTTGTGTGGGATGTCCTGAGGCGGTGGGGTGCTCTGCCCGTGTCGGGGGCGGTGTTCGGTTTGTCTCCTAAGCCTTGTGTGGGATGTCCTGAGGCGTGGGGTGCTCTGCCGTGTCGGGGCGGTGTTCGGTTTGTCTCCTAAGCCTTGTGTGGGATGTCCTGAGGCGGTGGGGTGCTCTGCCTGGCGTGTTCGGTTTGTCTCCTAAGCCTTGTGTGGATGTCCTGAGATGAGCGGTGGGGTGCTCTGCCCGTGTCGGGGGCGGTGTTCGGTTTGTCTCCTGAGCCTTGTGTGGGATGTCCTGAGGCGGTGGGGTGCTCTGCCGGTGTCGGGGGCGGTGTTCGGCGCCGCTGGCGTCGTCTCCGGGCACCAACTTCCCGCCAGTGACGGCCCGTTATCACCGCCGCTAGGTGACGTCACCAGTTGCCGTCCGGCCACCTGGCGGTGACCTGTGTCGACTTTTTCCCGGCTGCCGCCCACACTGCGCCTGCCGGGGCCGGCGGCACGCCCGACGGCAGGCGTGTGGGCGGGACACCGGCGGCGGAGAAACGCGGCCGCCCGTTTATGGTCGATACCGGAGCAGTGTGGGTGGGCGGTGGGCACCACATCTGTGCGCCATGTGGAGCGCCCCTTGAGTCTACGCGGTGGGTACCACATCTGTGTGCCATGAGGCTCGCACCTTGATTCTCCGCGACGGGTCAGCCCCAGCGTCCGGGACTCGCTCAGCGGTCAATCTGGGGCCGCGCACCCGGAGCAAGGTCACTGTGTAGCCTGGTGGGCTCAGTGACAGGCGCACCGTTAGCGCGGCGGCCAGCCAGCGGTGTTTTTCCAGCCAGTCGGAATTCTGGCGGTAAATCCCCTCGGTTGTAGTTATGGCGTGTGCCGCGACTCTGCGTCGCCGCTGGCGACCGTATCCGCGACGTCCACAAGGCTCAAACGACGCCGGCCGGCCGCGGCGTCGTCGCCTCTACGGCTCCGGTCGTCTGGATTCGGTGCACGTGCCGCGGATATGTTTATGTTTTCCCAGTTAACGGTGCCCGTAATGGGGGTCGTGATACCGGCGGTGTCCGTAGACAGAGGGCGTGTCTCGGGGCGGCGTGCTCCGCCTACCCAGTGGCTGAGCGCGCCGCGGGGCTCCAGCGGCTCCGACTGCTCAGTCTGCCTGCATGTGGCCTTTGCTACGTGGTCATCCTCGAAAGGCATGCAGCAGGGGAGGCGCCCAAAGGCCTACGCCCCACCATATCGAGGAAAATGCATCAGCACCACGCTAACTAGCCGGGTATTGACGTTTCGCTGCCCTGATGCCGAGCCTTTGGCCCAAGTCACCCGAATAACAACGTCCCCTGCCCTGCTGCCGTGTCTTTAACTCAGGTCACCCGCTGCGATCCCGCCTTTCCGCGGCTCTCGGGGGTGCAGTACCCTGCATCTGATGCGCATTAAAGCTCAGCTAACTCGTCAATCAACATCAAGTATGCAATTCCGATTCCCCTCAACTCCACTGCTCCGCCCCCCGAGTCACGGCACCTCCGGAGGCACGCCCGCGGTACTGCTTCGCTGGCCCTAGCCGCCATAGCGTATGACTGTTGCCGCTTGACTGTTGTATGCTGGCAGAAGCGCCGACAACTTGCGGTAGGACTGGGTCCAACAGACAGAGTATCAACATTCTCGCCCACTGCTGAGTATCAACAGAACAATACACAGACATTCTCGCCCACTGCTGCGCCAAATGTCGCATTTAGAGCCGTCTGAATGTGTAGCCTGGGTTCGGGAGAGGAATGCGGGGTGGGGTGAGGGGTGTGGGGTCGGGGATGTGTTTGAGATCGGGGAACATTCGCGGAATTGGGATGGGTATTTTGTTGCGGGAAGTTTGTTGTGAAATTGGGGAATGGGTATTGAATTCATTTCAATTCAGTGGAATGGAGATTATAGGAAGGGGATGGGAGGGAATTGAGATCGGGCTCGGTCCACTGAAGTCAGATGATAAAGCGTATGCAAATAAACGGCCACATTTGATTGAAATGCAGCGCAGCCAACGTGGGTCCGCACGATTTGCACCAATGCAATCACCCACGCACCTATGCCTCAGTGTGCTTTGCACCAGCGATATATATATATATATATATATATATATATATATATATATATATATATATATATATATATATATAGAAAGAGAGAGAGAGAGAGAGCGAGGAGGGAGAGGGAGAGGTTGACTTTCGTCCACCGACTGGCACTCGCGGTTTTGCGTACTGAGGAAGGAGAATCCCACAGCTGGCCGGCCCCTGCCCTCACTTGTCCCACCGTCGGCCCTCGCTCATCCCACCGCCGGTCTCCTGCCCTGACTCGTCCCACCACCGATCTCCTGCCCTCCTTCGTCCCGTCACCGACCCCCTGCCTTGGCTAATACCAACCATGCTGGGGTATTTTTGCAATACTGGTTGAACCGGGCGAGGTAAAGCGCTTTTTTCTTCGATTGTATCCCCAGCAGCCTGATGGATGGCGAGCTGATCTGGCTGCCGAGGCTTTCCGTAAATTGGTGTTGTTCTCAGGACCTCGGTTTACCCGCGACCCGCGACCGGTTAACTGTAGGAGAAACTCTGGGAAGAAGTGACCATAACATAGTTAGATTCAAGACACATGTAGGGGACATTATCAAGGATACTTTGGTAAAGGTTCCAAATTTCAACAGAGCAGACTTTGACTGCATGAGAGCGGCTTTAAGTGCTATCAGATGGGAAGAAGAATTCTCCAATTTAAATGCCTGTGAAATGTGGGAAAGGTTCAAAACTTACTTGAAGTAAATTCAGATTAGACATGTCCCCCAGAAGCAAAGACCCAAAAGAAGGGTAGGAAAGCCAGCATGGCTTACACCTGACTTGATAAAAGCAATTAAGGCTAAGAAAACTGCATTTAGAGTGTTTAAAGAAGCTTCAAATGTCGTTAATCTAAAGGCGTATCTAAAAGCTAGAGACACTGTGAAACAAAATATCAGAGCAGCAAAGCGAGGAAAAGAACTGGATTTAGCTAAGAACTATAATGGGGACAGTAAAATGTTCTTTAGTTTCTACAAGCTGAGTAAAGTTTCTAGCACAATTGGTCCACTGGAAGTAAATGGGACTACATTGGGTGAGGATAGTGAGATGGTTGAGGAGCTGAGCAAGCAGTTTAAATCAGTGTTTACATTGGAATATATGACCAATTTGCCGACCGTACACCATAGTTCAGTGACATGTGATCTGATACAGCGGTTAATGATACAGCTTCAGGCCCATGGTATTGCAGGTAGCATCTTAAAATGGATAGAGTTGTGGCTTTCAGATAGACAGCAAAGAGTGACGCTAAATGGTACAAAGTCATCATGGCAAAATGCTCTTAGTGGAGTCCCCCAGGGGTCAGTACTGGGGCCACCACTTTTCATTATATTTGTAAATGACATTGAAGGCGGCATAAGCGATAAAGTTTTGAAATTTGCCGATGATTTGATGGTCTTTAGGGCAATAACAGGTCAAAATGAGCATATCTCGCTGCAAAAAGACTTAGACGAACTTGTGAAGTGGTCCGAAGATGGCAAATGAAATTTAATTTTGATAAGTGCAAAATCATGCATGTAGGTAAGCAGCATATGAAGGCTCCATACTTGATGGGTGGCCAAGTGCTTTCAGTGACTCAACAGGAAGAAGGATTTGGGTGTTATTCTAAACACAAAATTGGGTGCATCAGAACAGACCAAGGAAGCCAGGAAGAAGGCACTGAGAATGCTCGGGGCAATAAATAGGAATGTATCCTACAGAAGTGAGGAAGTCATCAGGAAGCTTTACTGTGCATAAGTCAGGCCACATTTGGAGTACTGCATCCAAGCTTGGTCTTCTAGCTATGAAAAAGATTGTTGGCTTTTAGAGAGAGTACAAAAGAGGGCTACAAAAATGGTTAATGGTATAAGCAACCTGGCATATGAGGAAAGATTGAAGAAATTGAATATGTTTTCACTTAAATATAGAAGGCTAGGAGATCTCATCGAGGTCTTTAAATTTGTCCATGGTCTGGACAGGGGATATCTTGGGGAAATGTTTGAATTTAACAGAAATGATGCAATTAGAGGTCATAAATTGAAAATTAAAGTTAACCACAGCAGAACAAGGTTAAGGCAGACTTTCTTCACCAACAGGATAGTAGAAAACTGGAACCAGCTACCAGAAAGCATTGTTAGTAGCAGCACATTGAACATCTTTAAAAGCAGCACAGACAATCATTATAAGAAAAGTGGGTTTGCTTTTCAGTATTACATGGGGGGCTGATGGACAGATTTGGTGGGCAACTGGTTCAGTGTACAGAGTGCACCCAAAAAGGGCCCTTGTGGCTCGTAGTTGCACTAACCTTTTATGTCTTTATGTCTTTATGCGACCCTTGGGCCGGACGGGGCGATAAGTGGTAGGTAGCCTCGTTTGGTGAATATAGGCAGCTTAGCTAACCCAGGGTGCGACCGTTTCGAGGAAGTTGACACTGCGGTGACCGGACCGGCTGAAGGGCAATGGCAAACGCCGACAGCGAATGGCTACTTCGTCGTCTAACCTTTGCTGGCCGCTATATGACCTACGCAGTCGATGCGCCCCTAAACCACAATAACCAACTTGTTGTGCGACAGCCGTGACTCCCGTTTCTACCTATTCAGGACTGCGCGGGTATATCGCGCTTGCCGTCAGCTACCGACATTTTGCGAGCATGGAAAAGCTGCTCTTCCATCGTCGCCACACGGTCTGTTGATCAGTTCCGTCCTGATGCTCCTGACGTGTTCATTAACCTGACATCTGATGCCCTGCCGCCCGATTGCCGTTGTCTCTTTCACTTGAGTAGGAAGCAGATACGACAGTTCGCACTGCGTTTTAATGAGCAGAGCATGAAAATGTTTAGGTCCAGTGAACATTGGGAACATTCGAGAAGTTTCGGCGGCCAATCCCTTGACGACTTCCTGGAAATGCTGGTATCTATTGTTCGTCGGTCGATAATAATAGATCACGTGGTTTCGCGTAACGGGAGCAAGGAACGCTGGCTATCTAGACCAGAGGTCAGTGCCGCTTTCGTCATGTGTTCTGTTTCCTGTTTGTGAGAGCTATTTTTTAATTTGTCTGTTATTGTTCCAGCTGGGAACGGATTACTAATGTAGGAGGGAGACGGTGTTATTATGAGACACAAATTCCATCTCATGAAGGAGAGTGCTAGCAAGAAATGGCATATTTTAGAACAGAAACGCCAAATCTATAAAACCATAGATAGCAGCTTTGGCGCTGGTATCTATTCGACTAATTCCATGTTTGGAACACCGATTGCAGATACATTGTGTCCAGTGATGAGTAGAACTTATATTTTAAACAGAAACATGAATTGCAAGTTTCCTGATCGTCAACTTGAGAGTTGATCCTCAGAGGCCTCAGAGCCTTAGAGCCTCAGAGCCTCAGAGCCTTAGACACCTCTCTACCGCCACCCCCACCCCCACCCCCGACGGATGGTCGAGCTTGCTCAAGGTCCGTCTCTCGTGTGCCGTGTTATGTTGTATTCGTGTCATTCATGCGATGCTAGTGAAGGTGGAGCCGTTGCCAACTGGGTCGGATGAGGAAGTGGTACTTGTAGTTGCAAATACAATCCAGGTGTGTGCCGACGTGGTTGTGCGGGATCAAGGCCACACTCAGCAGAGCTTGTTGCGTATTTTCCCCAATCACCGCCCCATCTGGCGATCCGGGAATTGCAAGCAGATAGCGTAGTGTTAGCCGACAGGTTAGCATGACGTCACTACGTCGTCACGGCTCATGTAGCCGACCCCCAGCCCCCTGTCCGGTTACTAGCCGGACCTAGCTCGTCAGAAACGTGAGCACTGGGGGGGGGGGGGACGAAGTATACGCGAGCTCACGTCTCACCACAGACAGCTTAAAGCTAAGTGCTCCATCGAACAGTCTTCTATCGTCACGTAGAAGATGTCACACGGCGTCACGCGACTGGGGTCTCGTGACGCGAATGTGATTTCGAACCAACTCCGTCCGTGTCAATAACTCGTCATTCAGCATTGAGATGTAGATACAAGTCTTTCGTCACAAATGCACAATAGACACAAGTCATAAGTCACCATTGTACTGTAGACGAACGAACTATTGCTATCCTTGTCCAGTCTTCTACGAGTTAGCTGTCCGAAACTCGCCCGTCACTGAAATAATGTCGACAACGGTCGCTCGGCGGAAGTGCAAGAGGGCGACGACATCGGCATTCGTATAATTCGTTCGGGATCTATTCCAGGCTTGCTCAAGGAGTTATGGATTGTTCAGATCGCCACGTTCACCTCACACTCGCACACGTGGGGTGGGTGCGGCGGGGGGGGGGCAGACTGAGTAGACAGCCACCAGCTGTGGCTGGCGGAGGGGTGGGTCGCAGTCGCCATGTTCCCGTCACTGACCGGCGGCGACAGCATCCCGGCCGGCGCAGACTCGCGAGAGACGCCTGCGAGAGACGCATGCGAGAGACGTCTGCAGATTCGCCTGCCGGAGACGACGCCGTCGGCGCTGTTGTCGGCGCTGCTGTCGGCGCTGTTGTCGGCGATGGCGGCAGTGTGCTGGCAGGTGGAAACTCCGTCGGGCGCGCACTCGCACGCCGGTCGAAGGCAGGAACGAGCCAACGACGACGGTGGTGTAGAGGGAGGGTGGTGGTGAGGGATCTGGTATCGCGGGACTGTAGTGAGGTGAGCGGAAGCTGAGGGAGGCCGGTCCGCACAGCGTGTGGACAGTGCTCGTCCCCGTGTTCGGCCCCTCACGCGACGCCCACGCCGTCGCCAGCTGCGCGTGCACCTGACGCTCTGAATGAGTGTTTGATGATTGCGGGATCAGTGACGGCCATGGCGGCCGGAGTGCCTGCCCCGGTGTCTGAACAGCCAGCGATGTGCCACACCTATTGACATGTCATTGTAAAGCACGACCTGAGGTCACCAGCACACTGTGGCAAATATTATTCGTGGAACATCTTTTTTGTGCCATTGGGGCATAAGCGTGGATATGTTTCACAATTTGTTCTGTTGGAATGGGTCGTGTCCTCATGAACATCGCAACTTGCCGTATTGAGGCCGCACTTGTTCCGTCAACTTGGAAATTCGCATTGTTCACCGCCATGCCAAAAAGTGCAAGTGTAAGCGGCCATGGCCGATCTCGCTGCTGCCGCCTGTAAGGGAACTCCGTCAGCTGTTCAGTCCTGGTTGCTGTTCAGTCCTGGTCGATCGCCTCGTTCAGCGAACGCGACTTGCTCGCCGATGTCCAGCATGGACACAGGCTCTTAGGTTTTCTGAAGCTGCGCTCGCTATCGTTGCAGACAGAATCTATCAAGTGCTTAGACAGCGGGAGATCGCCATATTGGTGCCATTGGACCTTTCCAGGTGATTCGATGCAATCTCTCACAAACAGCCGTTACAAACACCTCACCTCTACAATGCTGATGCCACCTGATTTAAGCATTACAAATCAGGACACACCCAACAGTTGCAATCGAGAAACATCAATGATCAGATTTCAGTTGTCCTACCAATTCCACATGAATGCAGGAGCTTTCCGAGGTTGCTTTCTCAGCGGTCTTCTCTGCTCGATTTGTGCCGCCGACATAAGTTAGCACATTCCAGACGAGATGGTTGTGCGGGTCGCAGATGTCACCCAGCCGTAGTGGGCAGTCACGGCGCGAGACTCGGACCTCATGACCGCTGAAGCTGGCAACTGGTCTGACAAGGCTCGGCGACGTGGCGGCGGTGTCGGTGCCTTGGCGGCACGCTAAACCCCCGGTCACCGTTCTGCCGGCGAAGTGGAATTCGCATATCGAGTAGTGGAGTCGGAGTCCAAGCGGCAAGTTCTGCTTAGCACGAGAGCCTGATCTATAAAGTCACGCCAGCAAGTAGTCGAAATAAATATATTTAAATAAAAACAAAAATGTCAGGTGCCTTGCGTCAGCAGCCCGCCGGCTGCGCCGACGAGGGCGGCCGCTCGCCCCGCTGAGATCTGCATGCGCCGGGCGGCCCCGGTCCCCCCCCGGTCCCCGCGGGTGAACTCTGGTCACGTCGCTGAACGCGGCTCTGTTTGCGAAATCACTCGTCGTGCGACGGCCTTCTGGCGCGGCACCGTCGCTGATTCGGTTCGGCATTTGCTGGCCGACTTAGTCGGTAATAGCGGACGGCGACGGCAATCATGCGAATTCGGCGCGCAAATTCCGGCCGAGTCGGCTGCGCTCGGCGGGGCCGATTTGGTCGGCCCCCCTCCCCCGCCATTCACGGTGGTCGGCTGCGACTCGGCGCGATCGGTTTTGGCTCGGCTGGCGCTCTGCTCGCGTTTGACTGAGCGTGGCTCGACTGTTATTCGGTCCGCTCGGCACAGCTCGAGTCGGTCTGGAATTCGGCTAGCACAGCACAGCTCAGCTCAGCTCTACTCAGCTCTACTCAGCTCTACTCAGCTCTACTCAGCTCTGCTTGGCTCGGCTCGGCTCGGCTCGGCTCGGCTCGACTCGACTTCGCTCGGCTCGGCTTAGCTTAGCTCAGCTCAGCTCGGCTCAGTCTGTTATTCGGTCAGCTCGGGTCAACACAGCTCAGCTCAACTCAGCTCAGCGATGCCTGTTATTCGGTCAGCTCGGCTCAGCACAGTTGCATTCAACGCGAATCAGCTCAGCTCAACTCAGCTCCGCTTAGCTCCACTCAGCTCCGCTTAGCTCAACTCAGCGCGGATCAGCTCAGCTCAGCTCAGCTCAGCTCAGCTCAGCTCAGCTCAGCTCGGTTCAGCTCAGTCGGGTCAGACTTTATTGTTGGTTCGGTTTGCCTGATTTATTTCTTTGCGGCCATCTCTGGCGATCTTTGTTGGAGCGATTTCTCCATGATTTTCGGTGGATGCTGGTGGAGCCGAGTGAGCATTAGTGATGACATTTGTACGATGTTTTTTCCTCCCGCTCTCGAGCTGAGCCATGTTTATTTGATTCTGTCATCTATAGTCATATATGAGACAAAGCAGGAGAGAAAATTGAGGAGGAATAAAGACAGAGAAAGTGGACTAGTACAGGGAGAGTGGTAGAGTGGTAGAAGAGACAGAAATAGCACGCGTTCCGACGTACACGGCGGTCGGATAGGGTTGTATTTTCTTTGGAGCTGGGTTGCTATTGCCGGAGGGATATGCTCGTCTTTCGAAGAGGATAAGACTGCCCTGACTGGGGATTGTTTTGGGGCCAGCCAATACCTACATATGCAAAAGTATCATGTCGTATCGTGTGTGATGTCCCTCACCCACGTTGATATACCCACCTGACCCACCTTGTCCTTCAGCTCCATTTTACTTAGGGACCTTCATTTTACCAGAGGCATGTATCCAAGGAGTCCCTTGCCCATACGAAAACAATTCGCTATACAATTGTTACGTTTATATCGTTGCTCTGCCAATTCCTTGCGCAATTTTACCTCGTCCTCCATGCAGGAAAATGTGAGAAGCATTGCTTCACAATATAGCCGAACATTTTCGCTCCACGTTTTTTTAAGGAACGTTGTCGAATCTCGAATTAATGTAACCAACACGCACCCGTTTATGTCAATTACCAGTGATGGATTCGCTGAAGGGTTGCTGCGAGGAGGTTTTTTAGGAAGAGCTTGGACTAATTTTCATCAATATAAGAATACATTCTGAGAACCTTAGGGTTCTTAGAATGCATTTATACATCCATTAAACACGGAGACGTCAGGCGTCACACATCTGACGTCACACGTCTGACGTCACACATCTGACGTCACACGTCTGACGTCACACGTCTGACGTCACACGTCTGACGTCACACGTCTGCGGCTCTGTGTGGGTGCTTCAGATGTGCTCCATCCAGTCCGTGGCAGACGGGCGCATCGCTCGCGCCGTGGTCCCACCCGGCCGTCGGGGAGGCGCGCGTCTCAGCTGGATCTTCCCCGACCGTTCCGCGACACATTTGTATTCCGTGGCCGGCGGCGCGGCGCCGGGCGGCGGCAGTGGCGCCAATTGGTGCCGCCAGCTCAGCAGAGACAGACACACACACACACACACAGACGCAGACGCGCACACACACGGCGGGCCCGCTGACGCCGCTCGGCCGCCGCCCGCCGGGCCGGCCGGGCCCCGCCGGAAGCCGACCGGCCGGCGCGCGGGGGCCCGGCTCGGCGAGAGGGCGGCGCGCGCCGGCAGAGCGGCGGAGAACGAATCGCGCGGCACGGTCGGAGGGCGGGCGGCGCGCGACGTGAGCGTGGAGGTGGCTGAGATTTCGGACAGGTGGGCGATTTGTGTGTCGGCTGGCCACACTCCGGGGAGGAATAAATATGTGTGCGGAAAGAGCGCGTCAGGCGGCTGGAGACCCAACACGCCCAAGTAAATATACGGCTCCAGAGAATGCATTATGTGGGGGTGTGGGTGATCGTGTGACTGCGGCGTGTGTCGTGAAGCTGATCTATGTCGTGGGCACCATGCGTATTAAAAAGGCACGTGAGTGGATGCTGTTAGAAACCAGCGGTGCACGATTTTCCGTCATGCGATTGGTTAATATAGTATTTGAGAATGAGCGCAGAACACGGAACAAATGAGAGAAACTGAAAGAGAAAGATAAGGAGGTGGTAGAGACTCGGGAGAAGATGAAGAACGACGGTGAGTCAAATGGAAAGAGCCGGGTGGGCGGTAGCGCTTGGAGCCGGACAGAATGAGCGGGCCGGTGGGGGCGGAGGAACTGGGGCGGACGACAAAAACACCGGTCAGCGACCGGCGGGGCCAGTACAGCTGACGCAGGCGGCCAACACTAGTGGCCAACACAGCCAACACAGCCAACCAACACTAGCGGCCAGCACAGAGGAAGCCAGCACAGCGACCACCACAGCCAACAGAGCCAACACGGGTGAATAACACAGGAAGCCAACACAGTGGCCACCACAGCCAACACAGCCAACACAAATGAATAACACAAGAAGGCAACACAGTGGCCACCACACCCAACGCAGCCAACACAAGTGAATAGCACAGGAAACCAACACAGCCAGCACAGGTGAAAAGCACAGGAAGCCAACACAGCGGCCAACACAACCAACACACAGCTAACACGGGTGGCCAACACGGGTGGCCAACACTGACAACACGGGGCTGGATATGCAGCCAACACAGCACCGGAACCGACACAGACACCGTGTGTCTGTGGACCGTGTAAGGCTGTGCGTCTGGTCTGTTCCCAGGTCACGTCTGGTGATGTCTGCGGACCGTGCAAGGCTGTGCGTCTGGTCTGTTCCCAGGTCACGTCTGGTGATGTCTGTGGACCGTGTAAGGCTGTGCGTCTGGTCTGTTCCCAGGTCACGTCTGGTGATGTCTGTGGACCGTGTAAGGCTGTGCGTCTGGTCTGTTCCCAGGTCACGTCTGGTGATGTCTGCGGACCGTGCAAGGCTGTGCGTCTGGTGTGTTCCCAGGTCACGTCTGGTGATGTCTGTAGACCGTGCAAGGCTGTGCGTCTGGTCTGTTCCCAGGTCACGTCTGGTGATGTCTGTGGACCGTGCTAAGGCTGTGCGTCTGATGTGTTCCCGGGTCACGTCTGGTGATGTCTGTGGACCGTGTAAGGCTGTGCGTCTGGTCTGTCCCCAGGTCACGTCTGGTGATGTCTGTGGACCGTGCTAAGGCTGTGCGTCTGGTCTGTCCCCAGGTCACGTCTGGTGATGTCTGTGGACCGTGTAAGGCTGTGCTTTTTTTCCCAGGTCAGTCTGGTGATTCTGTGGACCGTGTAAGGCTGTGCGTCTGGTCTGTTCCCAGGTCACGTCTGGTGATGTCTGTGGACCGTGTAAGGCTGTGCGTCTGGTCTGTTCCCAGGTCACGTCTGGTGATGTCTGTCCGTGGACGTGTAAGGCTGTGCGTCTGGTCTGTTCCCAGGTCACGTCTGGTGATGTCTGTGGACCGTGCTAAGGCTGTGCGTCTGGTCTGTTCCCGGGTCACGTCTGGTGATGTCTGTGGACCGTGTAAGGCTGTGCGTCTGGTCTGTTCCCAGGTCACGTCTGGTGATGTCTGTGGACCGTGTAAGGCTGTGCGTCTGGTCTGTTCCCAGGTCACGTCTGGTGATGTCTGCGGACCGTGCTAAGGCTGTGCGTCTGGTCTGTTCCCAGGTCACGTCTGGTGATGTCTGTGGACCGTGTAAGGCTGTGCGTCTGGTCTGTTCCCAGGTCACGTCTGGTGATGTCTGTGGACCGTGCTAAGGCTGTGCGTCTGGTCTGTTCCCAGGTCACGTCTGGTGATGTCTGTGGACCGTGGGGAAGGCTGTGCGTCTGGTCTGTTCCCAGGTCACGTCTGGTGATGTCTGTGGACCGTGCTAAGGCTGTGCGTCTGGTCTGTTCCCAGGTCACGTCTGGTGATGTCTGTGGACCGTGTAAGGCTGTGCGTCTGGTCTGTTCCCAGGTCACGTCTGGTGATGTCTGTGGACCGTGTAAGGCTGTGCGTCTGGTCTGTTCCCAGGTCACGTCTGGTGATGTCTGTGGACCGTGTAAGGCTGTGCGTCTGGTCTGTTCCCAGGTCACGTCTGGTGATGTCTGTGGACCGTGTAAGGCTGTGCGCTGGTCTGTTCCCAACGCGGACCGTGTAAGGCCGTGCGTCTGGTCTGTTCCCAGGTCACGTCTGGTGATGTCTGTGGACCGTGTAAGGCTGTGCGTCTGGTCTGTTCCCAGGTCACGTCTGGTGATGTCTGTGGACCGTGTAAGGCTGTGCGTCTGGTCTGTTCCCAGGTCACGTCTGGTGATGTCTGTGGACCGTGTAAGGCTGTGCGTCTGGTCTGTTCCCAGGTCACGTCTGGTCTGTTCCCAGGTCACGTCTGGTCTGTTCCCAGGTCACGTCTGGTCTGTTCCCAGGTCGCGTCTGGTGATGTCTGTGGACCGTGCAAGGCTGTGCGTCTGGTCTGTTCCCAGGTCACGTCTGGTGATGTCTGTGGACTGTGTAAGGCTGTGCGTCTGGTGTGTTCCCAGGTCACGTCTGGTGATGTCCGTGGACCGTGTAAGGCTGTGCGTCTGGTCTGTTCCCAGGTCACGTCTGGTGATGTCTGTAGACCGTGCTAAGGCTGTGCGTCTGGTCTGTTCCCAGGTCACGTCTGGTGACGACTGATCAGACCCGTCCGGAGTCGGTGTTGTGACTGCCTGGGGGCGATGGCTGGGTCTGTCGTGAGGTCGTGTCGGGCTCGGGCCGGCTCTGTGCTACTTCAGATCAACGGGCCCTCAGATCAGATCAGTCTGGGCTGCTCGGGATGAGCTGGAACGGTTCTAGGCTAGTTGGTTTGACTCTAGGTCAACGGTGAGTACAGAGGGCCAGCTGAGGATGACACACACACACACGCACACTACACGGGACTTCATTTTGCGGTGAAGCGTTTGCCCCAGCATGGATGTGGTCCTCACTCCTCCGACCTGCGGCTCGATTTGGCGAGTCGCCGCCTGGTCCTGCCGGCCTCCACGCTAGCCGCGATGTTCCGTATGTATACGGCCCTCCCTGCTCCGACCTGCGGCTCGATGTGTCATGTCGTCGCCTGACTCGGCCGTACTCTGTATTCTGGGACTGCCGACTGCTGATTCGGTCTTCTTCTGGCCGTCGACTGTTTGCGTCGGCCGATATTTGGGCCGGCTCCGTGTCCGAGGTCGCGGGCCGGCGTCGGCCCGCCAGATGATATTTTGTCCGCGTTCCAACTTCGCCCCGGAAATCCATATAGTCGTCGAGCGCCGCCGCCAGGGCGGCGCCACTGGGTGTTCGGCTCGCCGACGAGCCGGGAGGTGAGCATCATCTCTTCCACTTGCGGACTGAGCGACCACCCTGCCCACAGGATCTCCCTTATGCCCTCTGGTCACAAGAGAGTACCTGTGACCACGTCATGGTATTCCGATCATCACAAATGGCAATCGGCTCTTCCTACTGTCGCACGGTCCCCCTGGTTCGCCTGTGGTTCAAATAACTATCACAGTGTTCTTTGGCTGATACGAAGTCGCCGGAAATAAAAACTGGAAAGGGTTTCAAATATTCACAAGGGGTTTTTCAAAGGCTCCTGTGGCCACGATAGAACTCTTTGGTCTTCAGTGATCGAGTTGGCCACCGCACAATTCCCTGATCTTCCCAGTGATCACTGTGGCCCGCATTGGATCCATCTGACCGATAAGGAACTCTGTTTCTTTCACAATGTTACTCCGACCGCCATATGGTTTCTTTTGCTGGACAGACAGCTAGTGCTGGTGGTGCCCTGACTGGTTACTTCTTGCTACCTTTCGTGAAGCACGGCTTTAACATTTTTATGTGTTCATTTTTTATGGATTTAATTTCGGTGCATCGAACCGTGCAGGTAGGAATGAGGGTCATCAGAGACTATTTCATTCTTCAAAACCTAACACCTTGTAAAATGCACCATTTAAGTCATCTGAACCTGACACCTTGTAAAATGCACCATTTAAGTCATCGGAACCTGACACCGTGTAAAATGCACCGTTGAATACCCAGAACTTGGTCGTTCAGCTCGCAAGATGTCACTAACCTTCTTTTACGACCAGCTGCTTATCATATTTCGTCACCGCTCTTTGATTCTGAGTTGTCGCAGGTAGCCCAAATACCAAACAGCTCGCGAAATTGAGCCGCACGAGAGACTCTGTACGGACCAGCAACTGATGCCAACCCCTCCACCCCCTCCTCCAGCAGCAGCATCCCGCACAGGGCCGCGGCCGTGCCTGGCGGCGCCGTCTCGGGTCAGGTCGGAGCCCGTGCTGCTGTCTGCCGAGGTGCGGTGGCGACCCGGCCTGCGCGCGAGAAAGCACACCGAGCCGCCGCCGAAGTTGGACGTTTATACGCCATCAAAGTGCCATTATATGGCGCCAAACGAGGCCGTGTAACCGGGTGAAGACGGCCGTGGGATTTAAACTTGTGGCGCCGAAACGCTGGTGTGGCGGAATGATGACGTGCCGACACACTTCGCGTGATTGCGGAGCTGGTTACGGAGCTGGTTACGGAGCTGATTACGGAGCTGATTACGGAGCTGATTACGGAGCTGGTGTGGTGCACCACGTGCGATCCCGTGCTGGCTTAGTTCCGCATCCCAACCAAGGAAGACCATGGGTGGTGCCGTTGGTGGCTAAAATCCTGCAAAAGGAAGCCAACGCTCTGGTAAATGGGAATCACACGATGCTGCGCATTTCGAAACCAAAATATGATGGCAGCCGTAGTCAAGGTGACTTCTCCTCACGCGATTCCCGTGTTCAACCATGTGTACGCCATGTCGTGACCACGTGGTGATCATTTCAATGCCATGTAGTGGCCAGATGGTTGCCATGTCAGCGCCATGTAGTGACCACATTGTGGTCATGTCAACACTATGGTGGTCATGCCAATATGTAGGGACGACATGGTCAATACGTGGTGACATGTGAACACCATTTGATAAACTGGGGTTGACTGCCGTTCACTATGTTTTATCGCTGTTTTTTTAATGTATCATAAAATCAGCGACAATCACAGGAAATAATTTCACGGGGACAAATTACAACTGAGAAGGGATGGTTGTTAGTTAGTAATTTGGGCTTTAGGGCGCTTCGACCGGAGTTGATTATTCGCGCCCCGAGAAAGGATGGCTGAATGCAGGAAACAGATGTTTCAGAACCAAAGGAAACGCGAGGAACATAAAGAACTGTACAGCTTCTGGATGTGATAAAAAGTGGAGATGTCCAGTATCTGCATGCCACAGGTACGGCGTTTTTTTTTCTGCAGCGATTTCATTTCTGGTTACCCCCTTCCACCCCTCCCCCAGCAAAGCCTGTCGTCGCCAGTAAGCCTATCATTTCCGGGGCAAAGCCTCCAGAACAATCCTGGGTGCTTCATTGATTGAGATGGTGTCATGATCATTGTGTGTTCCGTGTGTTGAAACAGCAGCCAACTTGATGTGCCGTCTCGCCACTCTGGAAATGGTGGTATCAGAGACGGACTGCCGGTGCTGGTGTTATCCATCATCTCGCCACCCCGGCAATGGTGGTATCAGACGGACTGCATGTTCTGGCGGCCTAGTCTTAACCCGTCCCGTCTCGGGGTCTTCAACCGCCACCTCAGGTTTTTCGCAGATAGCGGACGAACGGCGCGCGGCAGCGCGCCAAAATTTGGCATACCTTTTCCCACATCAACTTGGCATGGTGTTGCAAAATTTTGATATCAGGTCATCTAGGGTCAACGAGTTAGTCAAGGTCAAGTCAGGTTACCTCCAACAAAGTTCAGCCAGTCGTAACGCTTTAACGGATACAGCTATTTTAATGAAACCCTCAGCGTTTGCTTATCTTTAGGGACGCAACAAAACTTAGGAGTGAAATTTTTTCCCGTTTTTGACTACATATAAATTTTGCATATTTGCCAATTGCAGTTCAAATAGAAAATTATGGCTAAAGTAAGCATTTTTTATTAGAGCAAGTTGACTTTCAACAACGTTTCTCGGTCTGTTCTACCCATTGGAAAAGGAAAATGAAAAAAGTTGAAAACGCAATTTTTTTTTAATTAAAACAAAAATTTTTACTTGTGGGTGGCCCAAAAAAATATTGCCCTGGTCGACTTCGCTGTCCTTTTCCCATTCGAAATACATTTTGTTTGTTTTTCATATATCCCCCAAAATGAACTTCCCAGAGCCAAAAACATAATGTAAGTCGTGAAAAGTCGTGAGAATCTAGCCCCCTGGTGACGTCACTTTTCGGTGGAAATTGTTTTCGGGGTGGATCCGGGCCCTACTCGTCGAGCGCTTTCCGATGGCACCGCTTTCGTTTTCGTGCGACGCTTAGTTTGGATTTTAGAACGGGGTTACTATCCCCCCCCCCCGAGACTGGGTGTGAGGATCTGACCCGAGAGACTTGACGATGGCGCGGGTTAATGACGCTCTGGCAACGATGTTAGCACACCCTGGCGACGATGTTAGCACACCATAGCGATAATGTTAGCACACCCTAGCGACTATGTTAGCACACCCTGGCGACGATGTTAGCACACCCTGGCGACTATGTTAGCACACCCTGGCGACGATGTTAGCACACCCTGGCGACGATGTTAACACACCCTAACGACGATGTTACCACACCCTGGCGACGATGTTAGCACACCCTGGCGACGATGTTGGCACACCCTGGCGACGATGTTAGCACACCCTGGCGACGATGTTAGCACACCCTGGCGACGATGTTAGCACACCCTGGCGACGATGTTAGCACACCTGGCGACGATGTTAACACACCCTAACGACGATGTTACCACACCATGGCGACGATGTTGGCACACCCTGGCGACGATGTTAGCACACCATGGCGACGATGTTAACACACCCTAACACGATGTTACACCCTGGCGACGATGTTAACACACCCTGGCGACGATGTTGGCACCGCGACGATGTTAGCACCCCCTGGCGACGATGTTAGCACATCCTGGCGACGATGTTAGCACACCCTGGCGACGATGTTAGCACACCCTAACGACGATGTTACCACACCCTGGCGACGATGTTAACACACCCTGGCGACGATGTTAACCACAGTTAGCACACCCTGGCGACGATGCTAGCACACCCTGGCGACGATGTTGGCACACCCTAGCGACGATGTTGGCACACCCTGGCGACGATGTTGGCACACCCTGGCGACGATGTTAGCACACCCTGGCGACGATGTTGGCACACCCTGGCGACGATGTTGGCACACCCTGGCGACGATGTTAGCACACCATGGCGACGATGTTAGCACACCCTAACGACGATGTTACCACACCCTGGCGACATGTTAGCACACCCTGGCGACGATGTTAGCACCATGGCGACGATGTTAACACACCCAAACGACGATGTTACCACACCCTGGCGACGATGTTAACACACCCTGGCGACGATGTTAGCACACCACGACGATGTTAGCACACCCTGGCGACGATGTTAACACACCTAACGACGATGTTACCACACCCTGGCGACGCTGTTAGCACACTAGCGACGATGTTAGCACACCCTGGCGACGATGTTAGCACACCCTGGTGACGATGTTAGCACACCCTGGCGACGATGTTAGCACCCACTGGCGACGATGTTAGCACACCCTGGCGACGATGTTAGCACACCCTGGCGACATTGCGGAACGCTCCTCGGTGCACTATCAATACATATTCGGCTCAACCGAATAATCTGCATCCCTGTAGCCTGTCGTGGCATTCAGGAGTTCATCACAGTGCTTGCAGCCTCTTGAAGATGTGAAAGTTAGTTATTTATTAGGGCTTTAGGGCCCATCGACTACATTTGAAGATGTGAAAGGGGTGCACGTGGGCTGAATGGGATTTCTGTGTTCTCAGCACAATGAATGTGACTCGATATAACTCATGCAGCGTGCGATTTTGTAGGGCATACTAGCTCCTGTTGGCCAGGTGTGTGGTGTGTAAACGTATATTGGTGTTTGCACAAACAATGCCTATACGCATGAGAATGTTATTATTCCGCAACGAGATAAAGTACAGTGCGGAAAATAATTTCGAAACACCAACCTCTGCATAATTGTGTGCCGTGACCATTGCATCTGTGCTCCGGGAATCCAACTAACGACTTCAAAGCCGAGTACGAATAGTCACTTCGAGGATCCAATCAACAGCTTTCAACCTAAAGTCTGGATAGTTGCTCTCTTGGACTGATAGACGCGTGAACCGTGATGCAGACCAAAAGTTGACACTTCCGGCGGACCCCTCAGCTCACGGTCGTGACGTCACATGGCCCCGGCACTGTGACGTCACAACTGTGGTCGGTGACGTGGGGTGACGGTCCCGACGGTCCCCCGGTAGCTGACTGGTCAGCCGTCTGTCGGCGCTGTGGTGGCCCCCCGCGGCGGCCGCCGCACGTTCGTTGTGTCTGGAGGCGCCTCTGCCGGCAGGATTTGGCGCCATTGTGCTCCCAATGGCGGCGAATGTCCCGCCAAGCTGTCAAATGGCGCCAAATTCGCCGCGCCATCTCGGACCACCGAGGTCTGTTGAATAGCGCCGCTTTGCATAGCTGAGCCCACCAGCGCCGGCAGATTAGAACGCGCAGATCTGAAAGCTCACATGCTGCACTTAGTTGAATTATTGTCGATTTATGGCGGGCGTGGCGGGAGCAAGGTGAAAGAAGTAAAGTCGTTCTGTGTCAACAGCTGCGGTGTCCGTATTGGGTTGGCACCCAGCCGGCACATGTCATTGGATGGTTGGCGCCCAGCCGACGCGTGCCATTGAATGGTTTTCATCGCTCGTATCGGGTCATGCACGTGAACGTGTTTATGTGAGCCGCCCATCGCCCAGATCATCACGTAGTAGCTTAGTCGCCTAGCCAATGTAATTTGGCCGACTATTTGGAATGGCATGCGGTAACCACATGCGGAATAATTTTGGCGGAATTTTGTGTGTCCCTCTTCAGACGTGAACAGGTCGAAAGCTGCAAGAAGAGTGGGCCTTTTGGTCCGCCACATGGACACCACCGACCTGGCACTACCCCGCGGCGTTATGAGGTCGTGGCCGCTGTGTTGGCCAGCTCTCCGGTACCGCCGCGTGACTAACCGGCGACCCCTCTGTGTTCCAGAAGCTGAGCTGGGCGTCCAACGCGTCCACCATCGAGCTGTGTCGACTGAAAGGGAAGCCTGTGGTGAGTGTTCGACAAACACGCGTGCCAAATGGTGGCGTCCGTCCCGCCGGCGCTCCAGCTCCGGTGTCATCGACTTGCCCAAGGGCAGAGCGGACCCCCACCACTCCTCCACCACTCCTCCACCGACAACTTTCTACAGGCTTGGCATTCACCTCGTGTGTACTGCAGAGGAAGAGTCGACTTGAAATTAGATCATGCCTTCTCCCTACTTTGAGGAAGTTCCAGTGTTTGTGAGCCTAACCCCCCCCCCCCCCGCACACACACACACTCAAAACCACCTGCCTCGTACTTTTCCAATGTCAGTACCAGATGCTTTTTCAACGTGACCGCTGCACCTTTCCTGTGCTGTCCTCCTGTGCCTTCCCATGTCCCGTGACATAGTCTTGTGCAATGCCGCCTGCTCCATGTCATTTCGGCGGAACCTGTCGTGTTTTTTCAAGTCGCTTTCATTGTCGCAATAAACGTGGTTCTGAGGAACAAACCTGATTGGGGCTTCGCAAGTTGCTTTGATTTTTGGCACATCACATCGAAGTAGGTGCAAGCGTGCATTGCAATGAACTTGCA
>JAOTOL010000489.1:0-75393 GCA_034440575.1 Imbricaverruca yamaguchii | reverse complement strand
ACGTTTGCTCTACGCTAAGTAGAGATGCAATAAGCGATGAGAACGATGCGAAGTATACCACAAATATTTCATATTAACAAAAAATGAACACGTGTGTCTTCCTCCAATCATTTAATCTGCAGGTCAAATCGTATAGCTCAATGTCAGGCACAGGCGCCAATCATGGCTCATGCGTCCTCCAAACTAACTATGGTTAATGTTCAATGCCCATGTCACCCGATGGCCTGTGTTAGCTCATACTCACAATGCATTGTCAGTTTTTTTTTCACCAGGGGTACTTCTCGCTACATTGGTGTCACGCGCTTGAGCCAAGCGACGCAATATCGATGGCAACGCAAGTGCCATATCAAGGCTATTTATCCAGTGTTTCTCAAGCACACACACACATGCACGTAATAAATATTCTTTGCAACTTGTGCAAACAAAGTATCCTCTTTATCAGACAATAATTCGTTTCTGACGGTTCAATTTAATTCTACATCTAATATTTTTCCTGTACTACAAAAAGACCAGATAGTTGAAGGTATTTCAGCATTGAGATTCGGTATGCATGTGCACACAGTAGCATGCTCCTGGTCAGACCAAGTTCTCGTCTAACGCGCCATCTGTGGGGACGGCAGCATTGCAGTGCTCGAGCGATGTCGGCATCAGTCCACTGGAGAGTGTCAGGCTGACTTTAAGGTGGCTCAGATCTAGTTGGGAGAAATCAGTATTTTCTATTTAATAGCTGCCCATCCTCTAGTAAAAACCCTCGGCTGGCCGTTTCGTCCAATCAAACCTGCTTCAACAGGACTCAGGTTCATCTGTTTTACTGTATAGTACGATGTGCACATAACGTCTGCACGTAAGCGATTATTACGTCTTCCGCTATTGCACACAAGGGATGCAACTCACAGTTCCCATATTCGCATGCGTTTGAATTCTTCGACGAACAAAAATGTCGCTTACCATAACGAGGGATGACCACGAAACTATACAAATTTGACAAATCGCTATACAAGGAACTACTAGCAGTGCTATCTTTGGTAATTGTTTACGCAAATCATTTAAATAGGCACACCAGGCTGGCCCTTTATGAACTCGATCCAGAAAGTTAAGCATGCTTGATATGAGCAGCATGTACGATATACGTTTACCCGATAGCATATGTGTTCCCAACGAGCTCTATAAACAATTGTAGTGAAGGTCCTTCTTCTAGGCTCGTGAACAGTCTAGGGTCTCGACCCGCGCGCCGCAATAACTCCGAAGGCAAAAATGATAAGTACTCTGCACGGTATATTGTGCAATACGTATAGCGAATATATGGTGACAACGATTGATTTCAATTGTAAATTTGGAGGCCGAAATACAGTTATTAATTTACGCACGCGACTGACAGCGACAGGCCCGCGCGGCTCGACAGTCCAGACACATCTCCCAGCGGGGGTCTGGCCACCGCCCTGGCTCGACCACGACCGGAAGCCCGGGTACACGTCGCAGTTGCCGGGCGTTGTCCCGCAGAACGCTGACTCGATTCCGACGAGGGCCGGTGACCGCGTTGCCGGCGCCGGACGGAAAAGTACGGGCGTGACTTATGCGGGGCATGGTAGGTCGGCTGACTTATGGGGTCACTGCATTACAGTTAGACATTACACGACTAAAACAGTACGTGTCTAACAACACTGTTACACAACACCCCATCTGAGCAACAATCTACACGCACACGCACCGGCGAACAGTCTAGACGAGCACAATCTACCAGCGACAACTCACGAGAACTGCGACGGCGGCAGGTTTGCGATCTCCCCGGTGTTGTTGAAGGACCACCTGAAGGTGACCTGGGCAGGGTTGGCCTCCACCTGGCACTGCACCAGAACGTGCTCGAACTTGGCCGCTCCGTAGATGACCTTTTGGTCGGGTCGGCACCGCGGCGAGTCTGACAGAAGTGAGAGATCGCCGGTCAGTCGCCCGTTGTTCCACGGGGCTTTATTGCTCTGCACGCTCCTAGCAATACTAGTGGTGAGCAAGAGGGGCGTGTATTGTTCACAGCTCTGCTAGCTTTCACCGAGGTTCGGCAGCTCATCGCAGTCAAGCGTGCAGCATCGGGGCGGATCACGGGTGGAGGGGGAGGGGGGCGGAAGTGGGCGATGTTGAGCTGACCGATGACATGTCGGAGAATCCATCCCATTCCCCTGGGAGGAAGGAGTGAATGGAGATGAAGCTATATTAATTTTGGATCTGATTTGAGTCCTGAGGCGAGTTGCATACAAACATTCCCTCCGCTAACGATGTTTATTCCGATTCTACCCCATCGGGTTTCATAGCGCCAATCGCGGAACTGTCTCCGTCACGAACAAAGCTCCGCATATGCAACGCACCGGACTGAATTTTTGTTTCATAAAGCGCAAATGCGAGGGAAACGGTGTGTATGGAGCAGCAGCAATAAAGTCTGAAAAATACGCTACCAAAAAACAACACCCTGTCTGATTTTTGTTGTTGTGAATGCGTGAATGCACCACATTGTCTTCGTAAATTAGGCAGTTTTGGAGATAGCGTCCTAAGCGTCGTCTCAAGTGTGCACATGGCAAATGTAAGTAGACGCAACTGTACGTAAGCGATGTGTGTCGGCACCAACGACGAGCCCTCGCCGGCCGGAAGGGAGACGTTATAAGAAGATTCGCCAGCTTTTGTCAGCGATAGCCGAAAACCTCTTTCTTTTTAATAATTTCCAGGGACTTAGGGCGGGGTTCGTTTATTAATCTGACACAACCTCCAGCGACCTCATTACCAGTCAGATTGCAAATGTAAGGTACGCTTCGGACTCCCCATGACCAGAACTTTCGAACGATGTTTAGCATCTCATAGCACACATGGATCATCATAGCACACATAGATCAGACGTTAGAGGGGGATTTCAAAGCCACCCACGCCCATCCCGCCTCTCCCGCCGAGGGAAGAGCTGCCGGTCGGCCCGCCGAGGGTTAAACGCAAACCACCCTAAGCGCAAATGTTCACATGCACACTGAAATATATACAGGCAAATTTGCGTACAGCGAAGTGTGTAAGCGCATACATAGGTAGAGCAATGTATGCACAGATACACAAACGTAAATAATGCATGATTCAAGGAGAAATGTACTTAAGGCAATGCATGTGCGCAGACATACCACATATAATCACACGCACCGGGACATGTAGTTAGAAAACCTTGGTCTTTTAAAATTGTTGAGCTCGATGTCAAAGGCCGAGTGTTAAACAAGTTTAGGTAAGACTTTCCAATTACATCCCGTTCAAGTGTAGTTATATTTTTCATCATATGTTATGAGTTTTTTAGATGATGAAGTGAGTGGGATTTCGCTGATGTGCGAGCCACACCAGCGAAACAATGACAAATAGAGAATATTTATTTGATGCAATGTCTGTAACAGGACAATAGGACGTGAGGATATAAATATATATATATATATATATATATATATATATATATATATATATATATATATATATATATGTAAATAAATAGGAAGCTAGCAGCCAAATTTCAATGTCACAGAACTCTTCTTGTCTGAGAAATGTATCCAGTTTATGCATGGTGAATTCAGAATTTCGTATGGCTGCATCGTTTCTCAAATACTTTATCATGCCCTGCAGCGATCGAAGCTGATGTACAAAATGTTCGCTCTACTGAATAAGCGATGCTTCTGTGCAAGGCGCAAACGTGAGCAACTTCAGGATTCTGAGGAAAAACCTAGGCAAGTTGAAATGCATGTATGTTATGTAGAAGAGCCAGAATAGCTGGAGAGTCAGTGGTACAGATGGGCTATGGGCAGGCAAAAACAAGCCGGCCTCGGCTGGAATGGGGACCGAGACAAAACATTACCCTAATTGCAGAATATGAGTGTCAAGTTCAGGCCAAGGACAGCGATACAGGACACGTGACATGTAAGTCGAGTGTAATTAGTGAATGACCTATGAACTCAGATCTCGAATCCTGTGATCTGAGCCACGGCCCTGGCACCGGAACACCTGGGTATGACCGGAGGTTTGTCGCAGTCCTAATCCCAGCCCTGGCACCGTGACACTTGGATATAATCTGAGGTTTGCCGTAGCCCCAAGCCCAGCCTTGACTCACTTCTTCGCTACCAGACACTAGCCATCTGGCCACTGCCCCTGGTCCCGTGTATTGATTGCGTGCGACACCAGGCCACTGACCCTGGCCCCATGTATTGCGTGCGACACCAGACCACTGACACCAGGCCACTGCCCCTGGCCCCATGTATTGTGTGCGACACCAGACCACTGACACCAGGCCACTGACCCTGGCCCCATGTATTGCGTGCGACACCAGACCACACACCAGGCCACTGCCCCTGGCCCTATGTATTGCGTGCGACACCAGACCACTGACACCAGGCCACTGCCCCTGGCCCCATGTATTCTGTGCGACACCAGACCACTGACACCAGGCCACTGCCCCTGGCCCCATGTATTGTGTGCGACACCAGACCACTGACACCAGGCCACTGACCCTGGCCCTATGTATTGCGTGCGACACCAGACCACTGACACCAGGCCACTGCCCCTGGCCCCATGTATTGTGTGCGACACCAGACCACTGACACCAGGCCACTGCCCCTGGCCCCATGTATTGTGTGCGACACCAGACCACTGACACCAGGCCACTGCCCCTGGCCCCATGTATTGCGTGCGACACCAGACCACTGACACCAGGCCACTGCCCCTGGCCCCATGTATTGTGTGCGACACCAGACCACTGACACCAGGCCACTGCCCCTGGCCCCATGTATTGCGTGCGACATCAGACCACTGACACCAGGCCACTGCCCCTGGCCCCATGTATTGTGTGCGACACCAGACCACTGACACCAGGCCACTGACCCTGGCCCTATGTATTGCGTGCGACACCAGACCACTGACACCAGGCCACTGCCCCTGGCCCCATGTATTGTGTGCGACACCAGACCACTGACACCAGGCCACTGCCCTGGCCCCATGTATTGCGTGCGACACCAGACCACTGACACCAGGCCACTGCCCCTGGCCCCATGTATTGTGTGCGACACCAGACCACTGACACCAGGCCACTGCCCCTGGCCCCATGTATTGTGTGCGACACCAGACCACTGACACCAGGCCACTGCCCCTGGCCCCATGTATTGTGTGCGACACCAGACCACTGACACCAGGCCACTGACCCTGGCCCTATGTATTGCGTGCGACACCAGACCACTGACACCAGGCCACTGCCCCTGGCCCCATGTATTGTGTGCGACACCAGACCACTGACACCAGGCCACTGCCCCTGGCCCCATGTATTGTGTGCGACACCAGACCACTGACACCAGGCCACTGCCACTGGCCCCATGTATTGTGTGCGACACCAGACCACTGACACCAGGCCACTGCCCCTGGCCCCTTGCCCATGAACTCCACCCCATGATGGTAATTCATAACAGTGCAAGAAGTCATGCATTATCCACGGAAATGCCTAGATTTTGACTACAACCATCTCAAATGAATCGACTGCCCACTCCTCCACATCCTGTACTCCCACCAGACATCCTTATCTTGAATAATAGCATCATGCAGTCTTGAAATCGAATGCCACGTGAAGGCGTCTCCTAAAATGATATGCACCCTGTAATGGCTCATCTTCCCGCGTGGTTCCCATCCCCTTCTCTCAGAGCCGTCCCGCGTCGTAAAGCAGAAATGGTCAGGTGACTGAGCCTGGCCGGCGGTGGGGGACGTCGTAAAGCGGGGCCACGTGCATCGCATTCGCCGTCGGAACAACTCGATCGGACCACCTCGGCGTCGCCGCCGCCAATCCGAGCCCACAAACTTTGGCTACTCGCCCGGTGGACCGGTAAATTGTCCGGCCGAGAGGACTGCGGCCGGCGCGGCGGCCGCGGTCGCTGCCAGGGCCGGCGCGGCGGCCGCTGGCCGGCCAGCAGCTGACCAGTCCGGCCGGCGCGGCGGCCGCTGTCGCTGGCCGGCCAGCAGCTGACCAGTCCGGCCGGCGCGGCGGCCGCTGTCGCTGGCCGGCCAGCAGCTGACCAGTCCGGCCGGCGCGGCGGCCGCTGTCGCTGGCCGGCCAGCAGCTGACCAGTCCGGCCGGCGCGGCGGCCGCTGTCGCTGGCCGGCCAGCAGCTGACCAGTCCGGCCGGCGCGGCGGCCGCTGTCGCTGGCCGGCCAGCAGCTGACCAGTCCGGCCGGCGCGGCGGCCTCTGTCGCTGGCCGGCCAACAGCTGACCAGTCCGGCCGGCGCGGCGGCCGCTGTCGCTGGCCGGCCAACAGTTGACCAGTGGGGGGTCTGGGCCGGCCGGCGCGGCGGCCGCTGTCGCTGGCCGGCCAACAGCTGACCAGTCCGGCCGGCGCGGCCCCCTGGCGGCCGAGCTGACGTCGCGGGGTCGCTGGCCGGCCAGCAGCTGACCAGTCCGGCCGGCGCGGCGGCCGCTGTCGCTGGCCGGCCAGCAGCTGACCAGTCCGGCCGGCGCGGCGGCCGCGGTCGCTGGCCGGCCAGCAGCTGACCAGTCCGGCCGGCGCGGCGGCCGCTGTCGCTGGCCGGCCAGCAGATGACCAGTCCGGCCGGCGCGGCGGCCGCTGTCGCTGGCCGGCCAGCAGCTGACCAGTCCGGCCGGCGCGGCGGCCGCTGGCTTGGCCGGCCAGCAGCTGACCAGTCCGGCCGGCGCGGCGGCCGTCGCTGGCCGGCCAACAGTTGACCAGTCCGGCCGGCGCGGCGGCCGCTGTCGCTGGCCGGCCGACAGCTGACCAGTCCGGCCGGCGCGGCGGCCGCTGTCGCTGGCCGGCCAGCAGCTGACCAGTCCGGCCGGCGCGGCGGCCGCTGTCGCTGGCCGGCCAGCAGCTGACCAGTCCGGCCGGCCGGCGGCGTCACGTAGGAATGGACTCGTCCGATCGGCGGCGTCACGTCAGAATGGATTCGTCCGATTAGCATTGCCCTTTGCGATGCTTGCTCAAATTGCGAGACATTAGCATGATCTGATCGTGAAAACAGTTCTTTCCGGGGTATGGGGCTCGTGGCACAGGCCGGGTACGTCAACTTCCGAATGGAAATTTCAGCTGACTGTTATATATGTCGCAAATCTGACTTCACGCATGACCAGCCAGCAAAGGTCGTCTGCCATGACCTGCCGTTTAACGAGTCTTTTTCAGCCGATGGCGCTCCTCGGAGTAGAAAAGGCACTCCTACAGAAGGCTTCGGTGCACAATCGCCACCTCAGTGCACCCTCACCCAACGCTGTTTTTATCAAAGCCAGTGGCGTCCCTCCGGAGAAATGGCTCCCCTCCAGAGAGTACTCCATTGAAAATTATGGAGCCCTCCAGACACCCTCCCCAAAGCGAAATTTCTGGATCCGCCCCTGTGCTTTACGTAGAACAATGTTTTCCACAAGCACAGCTGTGCAGCAGCTAACATATGAAAACAAACGGACATGCGCAGTGCGTGCTGCCGCCAGCGATTGCGCAATGGGCTGGAACAGCTGTTCGTGTTCAAGTGCTGCTGAAGACCAGACTTCGAGACATTGACAGCGGATACCGTGCTCATTCACGTTCCTCGCCGAGCCAAGAGGAAAACTTAAACGCGTTCATTCACGTTCTCATTCACGTTCCTTCCACGCAGGCAGAGCGGAAAATGAATGAATTGTGCATCATTCGAAGCGAGGAAGTCAATTACGGTCAAAATGAGGAATTAAGCAACCTCATTGAGCGAAAACTGAAAACTACGATTACAAACGAGAAAAAAAAACGTCAGGGAGAGAGCGAAAGAGCGGAAAATCGAAAGGGCGAGGGAGCGAGGGCCGGATCGATTGAGAGAGAGAGCTAGAAAGCGATATATACATAGAGAGAGAGAGAGAGAAGGATAGAGGGAGAGAGAGAGAGAGAGAGAGAGGAGAGAGAGAGAGAGAGAGAATGAGAGTAAGAGAGTGAGAGAGAGAGAGTGAGAGTGAGAGAGAGAGAGAGAGTGAGAGCGAGAGAGAGAGAGAGAGAGCGAGAGAGTCGTAACAGGAAGCGTATTCCTTACCATCGTACTGTAGTGCCCTGAGTTCTGAGGTAAAGCAATGCAGGATGTTTCGTCTGTACGTGATGTTTATTGATGGAGTGATTGTTCTGCACTGTGCGCCTGTGGTATATACCATCGCCAATACTTCGTGGTATCGCCGGCATGATCATCTCCAGATGCCTGGATCACTCGACTTGGGAGCCGTCCAGGCTGTGATTCGATAAGGTGCTTACTCAGAAGTTATGGACACAGTGCAGTGGCCAGGCATACCAATGGATCCGTATGCTGACGGCTCCGCATGCCGATGGCTAGGCTTGGCACAAGATAAAGCTCATATCAATTGATTTGCATTTTTTGACATTTCTGAACACGGCCAGAAAACCAAGACATAAGCAACAATATGAGGTCTAGGCTACATTGACTTGTCAATGACATCTCTCCTCCGTATCTAGTGCTAAAGATGAAGGGGAGGCATGTATGCTCATAAATAGTTCGGAATTTGGTTTTAATGCCTGATTCTCACTGAACCTGATCTACCGTGTCATGGCCTTTTTACTATGATCGAAATAAAATAACTAACTTATGCAGCTCTTCAGAAGAAATGCCGAAAGAAGACAAACACTGCCTCTTATCATTCCCGGGAATCATGCAAGGTTTCGTAATTGGCCTAGCATGGCCTTTGGAGAACTTGTTATGGGTAAAAATGCAACTGTATGATGTATGCGCTGGCCTCTCCGCGACAAAGGTTGTCTCACCGTGTTTCGCATTTTATTGTATGTTGCGTACTTCGAATACTAGCAGGGGGATTTCAAGATCCCAACCGGCATCCCACCCCCAACCCCCCACCCCCACCCCGGCTGAGGAGGGTGGATTTTCCGCCCGGCCCGGCCAGGGTTAATATAGGCATAGCAGCGTCGAACTCATATGTAGTATGGATAGGAGAATGTGAGCGTATGCGTGTGTGTGTGGATGGCGGCTGCATGGGCATCATTTGGGAATAAGTGATTGTGTCATCATGTAACATCATACGCTGCATAACCACTGTAGTCGATGCGCCCCCAAACTCCATGTAGCATCATACAGGTGGTGTTAAAAGTGCCAGAAGGTGAATGGGGACGACAGAAGATGAAGATAGATGTTTTAGAGCTTTGCGTCATGGATTCGTTGCTCCAGCGTCAAGTTAGAAACTTAAAATCCATGCTTAACATAATTACACAAGTGATCTCACATGATGAAATGAAATGCAACACAACTTCTTCAATTACATCAGCGGCAGCTACGGGCATTATAAAGTTACACCTCAAGTTAGCGTATAGCGCCTCTAAACTCAGCCAGCAAAATGATGCGGGCACGATTATATATCGCAAAGACGGAGCTCTTTTCCCTCAACCAGCTCCCAAACCACTCTCAGTTCGCCAGCCAAGAACTGAGCAGTTTGACCAAGCCGCACCAAACAAGGAAAACTTCAAGAAGTATTGATCAAATTTGCTGGCGTTGAGTCGCTGACAGAGGCTCGCGGGGACGGGGTGGGGACGCGACGGCTCCACTTGGAACCAACTGCAGTCAACAAAAGCTTGGACGCAGTGGCCCCACTTTCAGCCGGCCAATAGACTGCGACACATGAGCACTGACAAGTGGTAGGCTTCCCACCGAACAGTTGGGTAGTGCGGAACAGTCTAGCTGCCAAGCATCTACCAGAATGAGAGCGGGCGAAGCCCGAGAAGCTCCACTCTGTGCTGAGCCCGACCTGGCTGCGTGCAGCCCTATGCGAACCCGTCCATTTTGCTACTGATGTGGCCCACGTCCAGCCGGGTCCGGCCACGGCATGCAGAATATCCGTAGCCATTTCGGGATATCGTCGATGTCGTGCGGAGCCGGTGCCACCCATATCCAGGCCTGGCCCTAAGCCCGTAGCGCCCGATCGACCATTTTAAACTCTGTTGCCGTGCATGCACGATACAAAGTTAATGTGATGGGCCGATCATTGGTTTCGCCCCAACCAGAAGCTACTTTCCAATTCCGTTCTTGGGCAATAATTGGACTTGGTTCTTTATTGTTATGAACTGGTATCATCAAGTGTTCGTTGAAGTATTAACGTGTATTTTGATTCTAGGAAATGTGTTTGTGGCGAAAAATTATCCAACGGCATGCCCATTGGCAGCGGCTCAGGTCGTGCTGTGGGTCTCGCCACCTATAGTGACATGCGGTGACATGCCACGCAGTGGGTCCATTGATGACGGTACAGGTCGTGCTGAGCGTCGCGCCACCTATAGTGACATGCGGCGACATGTCTTGCAGTAGGCCCATTGGCAGCGGCTCAGGTCGTGCTGTGAGTCACGCCACCTATAGTGACATGCGGCGCATGTCTTGCAGTAGGCCCATTGGTGGCGGCACAGGTCTGCTGGGTCGCGCCACCTATAGTCCCATTGCCAGGTCATGCTGAGCGTCGCGCCACCTATAGTGACATGCGGCGACATGTCTTGCAGTAGGCCCATTGGCAGCGGCTCAGGTCGTGCTGTGAGTCACGCCACCTATAGTGACTGCGACTGTGCCGCCACCGTGCTTTGTAGAAACCGGTGACATGCCAGACCCCCGGACGTTCAGTAAAAGAGCCAGCACTACAACTAAGTGTGCATCCTCGCTTATGCGGCGTCTCTAACAGGTTGCGTTAATTTGTATTTCAACCGCCTGCTGGACACCGCCGTAAACATTTTCCAAGATTACTATTCATGTGCTATATACAGAATCAATTAATATTACTGATTAAGCAATTAATTAATATTAATAAATAAAATTAATATATTATAAAAAATAATAAATCCAATCAATATAATAAGACCACTGGTCAAGACATGGATCCTCACAGCTTTCAAACCATTGGACGCGCCGAGTAGGATGGTACGCTTTAATCTTTTCCATCTCGGGATCCGTTCGCCTCATCCGTCTCAATTTTTCCGGGTGTTATTTGTAGCGAGGAGCAATGTCTACTTCAAAATGTCAATGGCTTATGCTGCATCATTTCCGATCAGTAAATAAACATAGCCGAACCCCTCGCGCTGATCAATGCAGCTGCTAAAGAGAGAGAGAGAGAGAGAGAGAGAGAGAGAGAGAGAGAGAGAGAGAGAGAGAGAGAGAGAGAGAGAGAGAGAGAGAGAGAGAGAGAGAGAGAGAGAGAGAGAGAGAGAGAGAGAGAGAGAGAGAGAGAGAGAGAGAGAGAGAGAGAGAGAGAGAGAGAGAGGAATCATCACTGGTCTACACTCTCCTGGTGAGGCAGAGCTAGGTCGACGTGTCAGCTGTCGTTGCACGTGCCGGCTCTTTTCAATAGACGCCGGGGCTATGCTCGTCTCTGGGGCTCGCCATCACGATCACATTTCGACAACAGTAACGGCGCTGAGTTGGCGTATTGTGAGTGCCTTTGTCACCCACCACGATCACGTCTCGCCGACAGTAATGGCGCTGGAGTGGCGTAATGGCAGCGACTTAGTCACCGTTCGCGATAGCACCACCGTGTTTAGAGCCCTGAATGTTCCGCGGGCCCCTGAGACGATCCTGTTTCCGTTCAGGCGGCGGTCAGAGGTCTGCCGGTGCTCCACCCGCGCGACGGTGGCTGGGGCACTGGAGCCATCAACATTCTGACTCAGCATGTCACGCAGTACCTTCTCCTTTCAGGCGAGCAGACTCGTCCTGGAGCGGTCTGCCGCCGGCAACTACTGCTTCTCGGACACAACGCGAGTTTGATTTAATGGTTAATCGCAATGTCATTCCTTATGCGTCATGAGCGGACATAATACCGGTGGCACCTCTGGCGGTGGGTTTATGAAAGAACACCACCAGAGCGGGTTGGGTCTGAT
The DNA here is from genome assembly GCA_034440575.1 of Imbricaverruca yamaguchii. NCBI lineage: Eukaryota > Metazoa > Arthropoda > Thecostraca > Neoverrucidae > Imbricaverruca > Imbricaverruca yamaguchii. Next base: position 63,525 of record JAOTOL010000489.1, on the reverse strand, counting down.
TAATGCTATGTTCTAGTTTCTAGAGAAGGTGCAGGTGATTTCCAATGGTCAAATTTGAACAACATTGAAACAAGCCCTGTTATGATGCGTAGTTCATTTTATTATCAAATCATTTCACCCTGCCACTTCGCAGTTAAAGTGAAATGGAATTAATTGGCCACCCAATATCTTGTGATAAAAGCGCGTCATACATCTTCTGTGTGATTTGCTGACAATTTCCAATGTTCTTAACGAAACTAAAATCGAGCGTGGTACATTTTTATATCATCTCGAATAACTTCCATGAATGTTTAACCCTGTAATTTATGCACTCAGTTGCAGAATTTGTGTTCAAAATTATCACATCGTACTACATTAAATTGTATATCAGATGTTCTACATTACCAAATTAATAGCCAATGGTCTCAAATAAACGGACATAAAATCATCTATCTTTTGATGCCATGTTTTACTACTTGTATAGATAGCTAACCCTGTCATTTTTGCACTCAATTCAAAGACTTGGGTCTGAAATTATCACATTCTACTCCTTCAAATTGAATATCGGATGTTCTACATACGCGAATTAATTTTCAATGATCTCAACTAAACTGACACAAAATCAGCTACCTTCTGATGCCATACTCGGCTACTTTGATATATATTTAACTCTACCATTTTTGCACTCAACTCCACGATTTTTATCTCAAATTATCACATTGTATTACTTTTATTTGTGTATTACATGTTCTACATTAGCGAATTAATTTCCAATGGTTTCAAATAAACCGCCGTAGAATAAGCTATATTCTGATATCATACTCGACTACTTTTATAGATATCTAACCCTGCCATTTTTTATCTTTTGACATGAAGCTGCGCGGAATTATCGAGGTTCTGGCATGGCTCGATGCGCGTCAAGTGCCGACAGTTGCTGCCCAGAGGATCCGGAGGGCCGCCGAGGGGTAGCATGGCAAAAAGTAACGTGAAGTTCCACCCTTCAACAATACTAAGCGGCATCGGCTCTGCCACACCAAAATAGTATATGATAAATTCAGGGTTGTAGATGCATTCTTTCCATTCAACGCCCATAAGCGTAATATTCATAGACAATATCGAGAAAACCTGTCGGACTCCACTGTACTAGTGGCAGAACTCATGCCAGGTGCATCGCCTAGTGTTTCAAATCTGAAAATCTACCTGTTGCTTTGGCGTTGGGGCCATTAACATTTGGTTTGCCGCGATGCATCAATGGCTGCGGGCGATCGGGGACGAGCCGGAGGTCGCCAGCATCGCCGCCAGCATCGCCGCCAGTGTCTCCGCCAGCGTCTCTGCCAGCGTCTCCGCCAGCGTCTCCGCCAGCGTCTCCGCCAGCGTCTCCGCCAGCGTCTCCGCCAGCATCGCCGCCAGTGTCTCCGCCAGCGTCTCCGCCAGCGTCGCCGCCAGCGTCCGGCTGTCTATGGTGGACAGCTTCAGAATGCAATGCGCAAAATAACAATATGCGGAATATATCACTGTAAATGGAAATGGAATTGGCGTCTGAAGGCAAACTAGCTTCCATACATGTATTTCGCATCATATTTTATGGAGACAGTCTCATAAATTGTAACTACATTTTTCGCGCACACACTAATGAACATCCGGGCGCGCTTGTCGCGTGCGCTTGCTTCAGAGTTATTGAATGGCATCAGGAACCTACCTGTTTTCTTTCTTTACTGTGGGTCCCCTGATGTCCGCATTAACATTGCGTCTGACGCCTAACGGCTACACTGACTGTGCATGTCCGGCGTTGTGTCTCTCAGCCGTACTCTTCGGCTAGGCTTGTTCACGTTCATATTTGCGTTCTGCTTCCGTTCGATTGCAATGCTACTCAAACCGCATATTAATCCATTTTATGAAATTGGTTTGTTGCCATCCAATGCAAATACAAATGATCATCGAGCATCTGCTATTCTCAACCGACGACGCACCTCAAACGCTGCTGACGTTCGCGCCATTCGGGATCCGTTTCTCGCGATTGGCGCACGGATCAGCCGATCGTGCATGCAGACTGCCCGAGCGCAGTGTGCCAGACCGGTGGGAACAGGGACCGTAGACGCCGGGCCGCCGGTGCGTCGGACCGCCGGCTGGCGAATCGACTCAACTTCCGACTGTTAGTCCTCATTGGAATGCAGGCCACGTCGGATAGCCGCTCCGATTGCAAATAAACAGCGGATTTTCCGAGCGTCGCTCACATACGCTGCACATGAGTTGCTCCGGATGCAGCCGACACACGGGGCGCCGACGGACGAGTTCCGACGGCCAGTATTTGCGACGAAGCGGTTCATCGCCGGATCTAGTGAAATAGCTCAACACCGGTATAAGAATAGCCTATTTTGACAGCATTTGTACGGACTGCTTGATAGCTCGGAAATGCAGTTATTGTATGCCACAAAATTACCATTTGAACTATTCGGGCACAGAAGTAACTGAGATACGAAATGTTCGCAACTTAGTCTCCAACGGTCGGTTGCTAGTTTTTGGATTCGGCGCTGCGATTGTTCATGACTTCAATGTTCCGATGATGAAAATAACGAACATCATTATTCTACAGTGTCCATCAACTGCACAAAGCTGCAATTTTTGTCCGAATTTTTTTTTCTAGCAAGATTCATGGAGGGGAAGGGCACGGACCCTGCCTGGCACGTCCCAGGATATATTCTTCTCTTACATTCGAAGTCCTCCACATATTTTCAATCACTTGACCTGAATCTGACCGGCGACTTTGACACTTGCACATATGTTCATAGCTCGCAAGTGTTTGTCGCATTCCATTGGTATAAGCCAATTTGGATGCTAGCCTCAATATTCCACCCACGTTGTCAGCCTGACACTCATCTATGTGTCACGTGCGCGATGGCGAAGCGCTCTTCGCATGGGAGCGCATTACAAAAATTCGAACATAGTCTGGAGGAGCCGAGCCGTACGTCCACCCGAAATAGGCACAGAGCTACGACGAGGACGTGGAGTCACGCACGTCTCATCTCCAGATTCTTCGGCTGACGTCACCGTCAGGTGTCGACCGACACCTCCAACGAACGCACCCCGCCGTACTCACATTTGACGGGCAGGAACACACCGCTGCTGACGCCTTGGCCCTCGTCGTTGGTGGCGGAGCACGTGTAGGTGCCCGAGCTCTCTCGAGTGACGCCCTGCAGCGCCAGACTCTGGTTCGTCATGATCACGCGCGACTTCTTGCTGTGCACCAGCGGCCGCCCCTGATGGAGGGCATACAGGTCAGGCTACTCGTTCTAGGCAAAAAGTACAGCTAAGAATGGTTGAAAATGGCGCGGCTTTGTCACGTGGTGTGCGGAAGACGAAACTCGGGAGAGAAGCACGCGCGTTAGGAAGTTGCGAGTCTGCGGTAGGTGCCGCCACCTTATAATATCGTTCCATTTGGGGCGGGGATGGCCGAGTGGTTAAGGTGTCGGGCTATGGGTACCAAAGGTCCCGGGTTTGACTCTAGCGCCACTCAGGACATTTCCCAATCCCGCGGCCCACCGGCGAAACAGAGTGGGCGGCGCCATTAGCCGTGAATGTGCATAAAGTGTGTCGTGAACCAACCAGTAAACAACAAACAAATACCATTCCATTTCAAGGAACTCGACAGACATGCACATGGCATGCGTGGCGAGCAAGGCAAGAGAATGCTACCCAGTTCGAAAATAAACCTGACCTGAACGATAAGCAAACCTGAGGGTGCAACCACTGAATCACAGACCCGGCTCACAATCCCAGACATAGTGCCAGGGACTCCAGGCCAAAGTGATCCAGCTCGACTGCAGGAGAAATGGTTTGGGATGGCAAAACCTTCTTTTTCCTAACCAAGGATCTGAATGAGTCTATCGCACTTAATGGCATGCTGAAGTATTGAGGATGCATGTAGTCGTTTCAGTACTCTTGCATCATTCGTTGTCACATTTTCTTAATTCAATTAACCACACCTCATCATTGTGTACAAACGGACATCTTGTGAATCAAATATAGCTCGGAAATGAGACGTGGATGTTTCCCACCTGATATAAGGCCATTTGCCTGTTTGATGTAATGTAAGGCCATTTAAATATATTGTAATTGTAGGCCATAACCACGCGCTTTAAAAAGTAACTTCAACAATTACGCGTTTCCTTCTACTCATCAGAACGGATCGCAGAACCGGTCATCCACTGGTCATCTAAGCTCGCTAATCCTCGCCGGAATTGGGCAGTGTGTCACACCTGCCAATGGCATGTGAGAGGGTTGGTGCGACTCTCTTCCATGGCAATTCACAAAATAGCAGACTACATAAGAAAAACAACTTGCACTTTCCACCAAAACTCGTAACTGACACGAAATGTGACCCCATGGGTTCATTAATTGATCACAGGGGTTACATCGATGTTCAGATTTTGTGAAACGTCGATACATTTTGCGAATTGCCTGCAAACCTTGACAACGTTTCTGCTCATGTAAAGACATAAAGACGTAAAAGATTAGTGCAATTATGAGCCACAAGGGCCCTTCTGGGTTGCACTCTGTACACTGAACCAGTTGCCCACCAAATCTGTCAATCAGCCCTCCCTGTAATACTGAAAAGCAAGCCCTCTATTCTTATAATGATTGTCTATGCTGTTTTTAAAGATGTTCAATGTGCTGCTACTGACAATGTTTTCTGGCAGCTGGTTCCAGTGTTCTACTACCCTGTTGGTGAAGAAAGTCTGCCTTAACCTTGGTCTGCTGTGGATAACTTTAATTTTGAATTTATGACCTCTAATTCGTGATGTGAATCTAATTGGTGAAATCATGTGCGAAGAAAATACATACCAAGGTATTCCTCCTGATTTTGTCAATCTTGTAATCAGTCGCGAGTAGCGATATGACACATGAGGAAAGAAGGTATTGATCTAGCTTTGGAAACTTGGCTGGAAATTTCACTTTTCACCTTCCTGAAATAAAATAGCCCCCAATTTGTAATTCCACTTCCATATCACCACATAGTTAACCAAAATTAGACACCAAGGCGATCGATGGCCACCTTAGGTTAAAGGCAGTGGAGGACCACGATCCTCCGATGACCTCGAATGGTTCTGTGCAACAGGAATTTGAGTCCAACGCCCACTTTAATCTTCAAGGCATATAAATGAGTTTGCTCGCAAGTAGCGAAGCGTTTGAAATCTCTATGGCCAGAGCTGGGGCTTAGCTTTCACTTTGACCAGAGCTGGGGCTTAGCTAATGGTCAGATCGCGATATGCAGGATACGAACCGATAGGTGATGTCCAAAGAAACACCCGCATGACTCTGGTTTGGATTTTTGCGCGATCTTCTCGGCGTGATGGTATGTTTCAGCTGTGACTGTTCGAATGGATCCAAATAATACTCATCTTTGGCCTGACATAAGGCGTCAACGGTTACCGTCAGCAAGATGTATGGGCCTCATTGGATGACATGTATATCAAGCAATGCGCTGGTTTTGGTTTCATGCCTCTAGTTTAAGTATGGGTAACATGGTGAATAGATGACAACCGCCCCCTCCCAACATTCCTTCGGTAGTGAAGCATGGCGAAATGTTCTTAATAGGCGATGGTTAGATTCATTATTGGTTTTTATGACGCGTCGACTGTTGGGTTGTATGGCGTCGCCAATCTCACACGCTGATTGTTTGCGAGCGAAGAGAGGCGACGGGTGTGAATCGAACCTACAACACTTGAGATGGCAGACAGGCCCTTTACTACTAGAATGCTCGCTCCCTCTAGGCTTAAAGGAGCAGTTACTGGAAATGATCTTGCTTTTCATATCGTTGCATAATTTATTTTACTAGTAGCATTGGGAGGATTTGCGGACCGAGCCGCAGTTCCACACTGAGTCTTGCATCATTAATTGACCGAGCTCCTCATCCGCACACCATTGACCGGCAGGTGGCGGGGGCAAATATTTCCTACCCTGCTCATCTCAAGGGTGTCCGGGCCGATCTTAATCATTAAAACGGCAATGAATGGCGCCGTGACGGGCGGTCTCCAAGAGCATCAGAAATGGTGTCATCAGTACGTAGTAAGGCCGTTCTCCAGTTACCCAGCCACCCCATCAACGCCACGCCACGATAGGTTGGCGTCACGCCGCAGCAGGTCGGCGCCACGCCGCGGTAGGTCGGCGCCACGCCGCGGCAGGTCGGCGCCGCGCCGCGGTAGGTCGGTACCGCGCCGCGGTAGGTCGGTACCGCGTCGCTGCAGGTGGGCGCCGCGGCAGGTCGGCGCCACGCCGCGGCAGGTTGGCGCCACGCCGCGGCAGGTCGGCGCCACGCCGCGGCAGGTCGGCGCCGCGCCGCGGCAGGTCGGCGCCGCGCCGCGGCGGTAGGTCGGTACCGCGTCGCTGCAGGTGGGCGCCGCGGTAGGTCGGCGCCGCGCCGCGGCAGGTCGGCGCCACGCCGCAGACAGGTCGGCGCCACGCCGCGGCAGGTCGGCGCCACGCCGCGGCAGGTTGGCGCCACGCCGCGGCAGGTCGGCGCCACGCCACAGAAGGTTGGCGCCACGCCGCGGTAGGTCGGCGCCACTCCACGGTAGGTCGGCGCCACGCCGCGGTAGGTCGGCGCCACTCCACGGTAGGTCGGCGCCACGCTGCGGCAGGTCGGCGCCGCGCCGCGGTAGGTCGGCGCCACTCCACGGGAGGTCGGCGCCACGCCGCGGTAGGTCGGCGCCACGCCGCGGTAGGTCGGCGCCACTCCACGGTAGGTCGGCGCCACGCCGCGGTAGGTCGGCGCCACGCCACGGTAGGTCGGCGCCACGCCGCGGTAGGTCGGCGCCACTCCACGGTAGGTCGGCGCCACGCCGCGGTAGGTCGGCGCCACTCCACGGTAGGTCGGCGCCACGCTGCGGCAGGTCGGCGCCGCGCCGCGGTAGGTCGGCGCCGCGCCACGGTAGGTCGGCGCCACTCCACGGTAGGTCGGCGCCACTCCACGGTAGGTCGGCGCCACGCCGCGGTAGGTCGGCGCCACTCCACGGTAGGTCGGCGCCACGCCGCGGTAGGTCGGCGCCACTCCACGGTAGGTCGACGCCACGCCACAGAAGGTCGGCGCCACGCCACAGAAGGTCGGCGCCGCGCCGCGGTAGGTCGGCGCCACGCCGCGGCAGGTCGGCGCCACGCCGCGGTAGGTCGGCGCCACGCCGCGGTAGGTCGGCGCTACACAGTTATGGTGTGAATTGCACTGTGGTGTATTTCAAGCCATAACTGAGTCATTTGTATGGATAATTGCTAACATTTGGTACCAACATTCTTCATAGACATTTCATGGATGTTATGTTTCACTTTTCTAGAAATTTGGGATCCAAGAATGAAAATTCGAAAACAAAATATTTTATAGCTATGTCCTATGCCTATCATGCCGATATTACGGAGTGAAACATTGACAGAAAACAAGGGCGTACCACGTAGATGACCCCCATATTGTCTTTAATTTTCAGTGTGCAGACGTCAAATATCTGCATTCGTTTGGTTTCAATGCCAATTTGTTTGTACCTCCTCCTTTTTGTGAAAACTTTGGTAAAGCTACCATCACTTTGACGTCACTCACGCTAACCTTGTCATGATCCTACCGTTTTTCCTTCGACAAAATGCGTAGACTTGATGAATTTACATCTACCGAAAATTTCATGAAGACATCTCGACGCGTTTTCAAGCTATCGTGAAATTGTATAAGCTTGAACATATTTGACCCTCCACGCTCCCAGTCAATGCCGGGGGGACGAGTAGCCTAGGGGTAAGTTGCTCGTCTCACGATCGAAATGTTGTGGTTCGAGTCTCACCTGTCGCTACTCTTCGCCCGCGACCAATCGGCGTGAGAGATTGGTGACGATGCATGACTCAACGGTCAATGTGTCGTAAAACCAATAACCAACCAACCAACCAGTCAATGCCGGGCTAAATATAATTTCACGTAAGCTATTCAATGGCTGCATGAACATATCATCAACTTCTTCAAATACATTTTGCACAATATCCATTAAGATCTCCGAAAGGCGTACACACACAAATACCACCATCGCTAAGGCATCCCCACAACTCCCCAGCCACTGCCCGTCTCGGTGCTCCCTCCAACTCACCCCCATCGAACACGACGAAGGGCGTTTATCTGGACACGCCGTCATTATATATTCCGCACAGCACATTACAGTAACGGGATCACGCCGCTTCACTAAGCAGCCGCATCAGCTAGTCCAAGCCATTCGGCCAATAAAGCTGCCGCGACCCTCTGCTGCTGTTGGCATGACAACGCGATCGGTGGCGTTTGGAGCGCGCGTGCAGTACCGCGTGGCAGCGGCGCCCGGCCTCCCGTAAGACAGGATTGCCCGGGGGCATGCTCGGCCCGCGCCGTCAGTTTGTGCACGAGCTGCACAGTCGGACATAAGCCTGGTGGCGCCTGGGGATGCCCGCCCTACTGACGCGTCAATCAGCTGATCAGGGGTCCGACAAGGCCCCGGGATCCAGGGCCGGGTGAGGCGTGAAGTGGGCCGGGAGCTGGGGAATTGAGAGGTGTGTGAGAGGTGGGGGTGCCGGGAAGCAGGACCGCCATACTTCGGTGGACAGGTGGAGAACGAATCGGGGGCTCAGGAGTCCTCGAGATGTGCCAGATCGGCGGTGGTTTCGGATACCGCCATTAGGATGAGCATCCGAACGTGATTTCCCAACACTGGGAAATCATGTTTGGATAAAGAGAGAGAGGCTAAGGAAGTCGATGTTCACGAGTTCTGACAATAAGATGGAGAGGCAGGCAGAAGCCGGTGAAGTTGTGGGTTACTGTAGGAGGTGGAGAGCAGGCCACAGGGAGTCTGATGCGTAGTGGATGCGTCTGATGCGTAGTACGAAAACACCACAAGCTGGGAGATCAAGGAATTATTAAAATACGACAGTAAGTTGAGAGACCATAAGCGGAGCTCAGTAGGAAAAATAGTGGAGCTATATCCACAGTTAATGAGATAGGGAGTCAATAGGCATAAACGAATCCAGGTGACACCTGAAATACACAGAGCGCGGGCGAGAATAATGAACGAGGTGTGACTTGAAGTAGGTGAAGGAGATGAAGGCAAGAAACCTCATCAGTTAAATATATAATCATACTACTATATATTTAGCATGATGACATATTTATACTTAGCAATTGAACATCACCGTTTACAACTAACAATTGAAAACGTGCAAAGCATGACGGAAAAAGCACAAAGGCATGATGCGATGTCTGCGACAACAATCGGATAGCACTAACCATATCAGACCGCACAGATAAACACGGACACGGATGGGAGACGCGTGTTGCGAACTGCTCTGAGCTCCCCTCCCCACGCCCACACCCCCTCCACCCCGCTGAAACACGAGTAGACAGGCCAGATCGTGCGTGTCGGCTGCGTGCTCACATTGAGTCGCCACTCGAGACTGAAGAACTTGGGCACGGCCCTGATGTGGCAGCCGAAGTAGACGTCCTCGCCCTCCTCGATGTCCGACAGCTGTATCGTGCGGCCGACGGTCAGGTGAACCACAGGTCGGACTGAAACAGAGCACCGCCTGACTGAAACAGAGCATTCCCAGACTGAAACAGAACACCGCCAGACTGAAACAGAGCATTCCCGGACTGAAACAGAACACCGACATACTGAAACAGAGCACTGCCAGACTGAAACAGAATGCCATCAGACTGTAAGAGAACACCGACAGACTGAAGGACAGCACTGACAGACTGAAACAGAACACCGATAGGCTGAATCAGTATCATCTCGAACTTGATGTAGTTTCTTTTAAACTATGAACTAAGGCATATTTATACTCCCAAATAGTCACCTCGATGAATACTATCAACTGGAACTGTAACCGAATCCTTGCGTCATTTTGCTCCGTCCACCATCTACGACAAAGAATAGACCGTGCAGAATATCTTAGTCACCGAACACTGCTCGGCATCGTGACATCAAATTAGAATGCACTTAATAGGAATTATTTTACCTTGTGAAAACAACTATCTGCCTCAGCCATCGAAGCTGGTTTCTCTCGAAGACCGTTTGGCCGCATCGGCGAGCAGGCAGCACGCCTTCTGCGTGTGGTAGTTCACGTGCGCACGGCCGCCTGGCCCGGGCTGACAGCGGCGGCATCGACCGCCGCTCGGTCTGGACGCACGCGGGCGGCGTGTGGGGCGACGGCTCGCCTCCCAGAGCGGCACGTGTCGCAACCATTTGTCCGCTCCGGGCCGCTCCCAGTGACAGGGCAGAGAGTCGGAGCTGACAGCGCAGCCGACGCCGCAGGCTACACCGCTGCCGCCGCCGCCACCACAGCGGCAGCAGCCGCAGCCGCTGCCGCAGCCGCAGCCGCAGCCGCAGCTGCCGCCGCAGCAGCAGCAGCAGCCGCAGCCGCAGCCGCAGCCGACGCCGCCGCCGCCACCACAGCGGCAGCAGCAGCAGCCGCAGCAGCAGCAGCAGCAGCCGCAGCAGCAGCAGCCGCAGCCGCAGCCGCAGCCGCAGCCGCAGCCGCAGCCGTAGCCGCAGCCGCCGCCCCAGCCGCAGCCGACGCCGCGCACGGGTCGAACGCGCCCGTCCGTCCGGGCCCGCGCCGGATTCGATTTTCGGACGGGACTGATCGTCGTGTTTTGTACATCCTTCACAGTGCTGGTGCACTGGCACTGGTAGCACTGGTGAATATGGGTACATTTTGCACACATTTTGTTGGCGAATATGAGTAGCGCACGTGGCACTGGTGAATATGGGGAGCACACGTAGTTCTGGTGGATATGGATATGATTCGGTGTCCTCGGCATAAAGGTAGGCGAATTATTTTGTATAGATAATTTACGATAAACATTTGAATTTGAGGACTCAAATTTAGCTTGCCGATGCTTCGGTATGTTTTTCTCGTGTTCTACTTGGCATGTTTTGAGCCACAGTCGCCTAGTTGATGTTAAGTATATCCGTTAAGTTAAGTATTCTACATCCATACAAATTATGCGCATTTCAGCACCATACAAGAGAAGCTTTCGGCCTGGACTATTTGTTTAATTGTCAACTAATGACAAATTCATACTCTCCCGATAATTGCAATATTAGAAGGTGTAATGTGGACAGGTATTGGACATTCCAGGTGACAATGTACCTACTGTGATCTGTGTATCTACAATGGGGTAGGCAGGTAGTATGTCCTTTCAGCTTCTCACATTTCTCGCTATTGCAAGCTAAGGCCTGGCTAGATTGTGACTACCGATGTAGACAGAGGTAAAAAAGTATCGGTTGTATCACCGGACAATTTCAGGAACTCAAATGTGCCTAATTTTTTTCCCGTCAACCGCACAAGGAAGGCTCCATTCCCTAGTGGTAGCCAGTAACCATTTCGTGGAAAACAGGCGTGCATCTGAGTTTTTGTTTGTCGATGGGCGTAGAGAGGCAGGGTACCGTGGGTGCCTACTGCACAGGAAGCCCCCCACCCCACCCCCTCCTTATTTTCCATGCTGCACCATCTATATCAGCTAAAGTTGGTCATAGCAGAATTGTTCGTACCGTGAGATGCATACCAGGGTACAAACAGGCCTAATCCGGTGATATTTTTTGCTAAAAATGAAGGGGAGGGGAGTCGCGAACATGAGGTTGAAAACATTCAGCTGCTTTGCACAAACTGCTTCCAAACTAAGGCCATTTCTGTGTCCTTACTTGAACCTGCCAATTCAATAGCTGGGAGGGGTGGGGGTGCTCTGCTAAATGCTTGTTTATTTCTGTGTTACCAGTTCAAAAATATATTGATTAAGCGTGGAAGGATCAATAGTTATGAATGCCTACATGGTACCTACTATATTAACTTGGAAGTATGACGAAGGTTAGAGAATAGTCACACATCAGAAATAGTGCATGTGGGTAGTGTGGAGCAGCCTGATGATGTTTAATACTAATCATAATAAGTTGGTATGCATGAGATACCTCGATGATGTGGCCACGTATGGCATCTATGTAAGCAAATTACTTCACCCTATTTCTGGTGGGCTCTACGAGGCTGTTTCTGATGTGGGGGTGGGGCTTCAGAACCCCCTGCTCTAACAATGTCACCAACTGATTTGGATGGGGCAGACGGCATTTTATTTGTCTCAGCATAAGCTACATTTTGAAGCCTGAAAATGTAAAAAATTGAAATTGTCCATGTGGCGGGGGAGGCAAAAGTATCAAAATTTTGAGTTTTTCACATCCACTGCTCTCTTGTTTATGAGCAGGTTTTGATGGGGCAAATGTCATTCGATGCAGAATGACCTTTCACATACATTAGGCTGTTGTCCATACCCAAAAACCATAGGCATTTCAGGGGGATGAATAAGGGAGAAGCTAAGGGAGAAGCTTCTGAAGCCTTGATCTGAAGATCTTGATATGATAATTTTTAGATATTCCTTCCAACATCATCTAATTATTGTTTTTAGGTTTGTTCGGAAATTGTTTTATCATTGCAAAATAAATCAATGCAGGAAAAAAGGTTTTCTTAATGAAGAAACCATTTTTGTGTAAAGGTAATACAAGCCGAGAAATACAATGGCTCTACTTACCAACTTAGTGAGAGCTCAGGGCAATTTCCTTCCAGAATTTGGCCTGGTAGATCCAGTACTAGCACAATTGTATAACTGAAATGAAGGTACAAATCCTTTGACCCTACTTACCGGACTCACCTCCAATTTTACATGCCTGTCTCCACCTTCCTCCAACACCGAATGAATCATTGCGGATTTTATATGGCTCTTTAGCTCATAGATGCTTTGATACACAGTGCCGCTTCAGGTTTCTTCTTTCACCACTGAATTTACAAACACCACTATCCTTGGATTCTTCACCACATTGCACAATCTGCCTTGGGAGCCAGTTCGAAGTTGAAGGCCTTGCTCTCTTTGCTGGCTTTTCTATCCCCGTGCTTTCTTGTGAAGGCTTATCTGGATCTGAGCCCACGCCAGTAGATCCAGGCATATTTGGCCTTCTTCTCCAGATTTTTGCAGAGATATAATCCTGAGAGAACTCTAGGCATATTTGCTTAGTCTTCTCTCAGGATTATATCTCTGCAAAAATCGACTCCTGAACTGATAGTTTAATCACCTACTACCACCTAGGTAGGTATCTGTCGCAGGAACTTGATAGGCAACTGTTACCGTGACGAGACAGACGAGACCAAACAGAACGCGTCCTTCGAAGCAAAACTAAAGCACCCGATGCGCTCGATTTTCAGTGGCTCAGAAGAGAACTTCCCTCTCCGCCGGCGCTACCAAATTTGGGCCAGCAGCACATTTGCGAAGCTCACGACCAAAATTCGACAACATTCCTGAGTGCCTCATTTTGTCACCGGTGGGACACTGGCGGTCCGGGAGACGCCGCATGCTAACGCAATGGCGCGTCGTTTTGGACGGTAAGCGTAACGTTCGCCAAGAACCTTGTCCTAGTTTCCGCCAACATCCAGGCGACAAAGAGGACAATGCACAAGTTTTTTTTTAAAACTTGCTTCGCCCATTTTTATAACTTTTATCAATGTTTTCTGAGTGAGGTGAGAGAATGAGAGTAGGTGCATAGGTAAGTATATTAACAGTGCCAGCACTGGCCTTTGTGTCTCCTCTGGGCCTCTTTGTGTCACCGGAGCAAACGGCAGAACGATGACTTTTTTTACCTCTGGATGTAGATTTGTTTCCACATTTACAACCAATTTATTAATTTCAGCGAATACTCAATTTTCCTCCTTCACTTAGCAAGAGAAACACCTGACAAGAAATATCTATATAATAAATAAATATATAATAAATAAGAAATACAAGAAATATCCACCTCGCACCCGCCCACTTGTACTCCAAAGCTCCGATAAAATCGTTGACTGAAGTCCAACTTTTCAAACGGGAACGTTCCCGCGGACACCAGCGTCTTCCCGTGCACTTCCGACCCTTCTCCAAATTCCCCGCTTCGCACTGCCCGTCAGCCGCCCTTCCGCGGACAAACAACAACCGGCCCGAGCGTCCAGCCAATCAGAGAAGGAATTCCGAACGCTCGACACCCGTTGAAGCTCTTTTCACGCTCCGATTGTCTTCGATGTACGTGTGAAGCGGGCTTTAAGTGGCGTTTGGTGTTTGGGAGTTTCTAATGGCATACGCGATAACTGTGATGGGGGGGGGGGTCAGTTTTGCCAACTCTTACTGTCCGACATCGCGACGTACGTGCGATGAGTTAATCTTTTCGCCCTATAGCGTCAGTGCTCTACATGGACATTGCTGTGCTTGCGTGTATGTCAGTGCTCTGTGACGTCGAAAGACATTGTAGTCGTCATTCAGTTATCCATGGTGTCACCACCTATGAATATCACGAATTCAATTCATTGGAGTCCTGATTTAGTTGTATTCAAGCTCATTTAGTTTGTTTTTTTTTTATTCACACATCCAATACTGCTGGCATTGTATAATAATACTAACCGGATCAAATGTAACCCAACATTACCTCTCCTATCCATCCATATCATTTGCATGCCAGCAGTACTATGCAGGAAAATGATCCGCTTGCGCGTTTGGCAGTGTACTAATAAAATTAAACACATGAATGAATCATAGCAAAGTCGAATGAACTGCGCTGCAAATGGGCCCAGAGATTCCACACTTGCCCCGTTGAATCACGTCACTACATCGCTCTACCGTTGGCATGCCACGCATGTAACTGGCAGCGCCAGGCTCGATTCTTCACACCTGATTTAAAATACGCAGAGGTGAAAAAAGTGTCCAGCCTGTCACCTACAGAATGTCGAACACCACCAGGCTGTCACATGTTGATAGTTCACATTAAGACCCGTATGCATGTGTGTGAGCGCGAAATATCGACCATGCAGCTGAAATGGAACAAAGAAGAACGCTTTAGTCCATATGTGATCTCCAATTTGTTCAATTATATACATTCATCAATTATTAATTAATATGTCAAATTACAACACACATTATAAGCTAATCTTGCTTCTATGGTGCGTATCCATCAATATCCATCTATGGTGCGTATTGTTGTGGTTTAATGTGCTCACAATATGTTGTGCACACATTTTACTTTGCAAAGCAAAACCACAGGTTAAGCTAGCTTTTATTGTGAAAACATGCTCAATGTATGTCAGACAAAAATATTTAAAAACAAGATCAGACCAGGCTAGACATTTTAACATCTTTATTATTGAACACACAAATTGTGCCTATATTGAAGAAACAATTTAAAAGGAGGTATGGTAAACCAGGCTAGACTATTTTAGATATTAAACAATAATGGTATTTTATTTTGCTTTCTAACTAAAATCAAGCATTTCTGAGGGGAATCAATGGTCACATCATCCTAATCATGCGAATACACATGGTATTAAAATATGCTGTTCTCCAAATAGAATGACTCATTGAAAATGAAATTCGCCAATACAAATTGAATTCCCTTGTACAATCAGGAAGTCAATATAGCACCAATATCAGGGCAGAGTGTCATAGGTCATATTTTGCATTAGTTTCAAGTAATTTTTGGTTAAACCTCTTGGTCAATGCAGCATGTTCTGCTTATGGCAAAACATGGGCCCTGACAAAAATAAATAAATCTCGTGGAATTGGCCAGATTAAATTATTAAAATAAAGGCTCATATTGGAAAAACCAAGACATTTGTTGTCATGATAAGGATTACAGAAGTCTGCAGTGTGGGAAAAGGGCTGAAATGATATGTTAGACTGAGAAACGAGAAAAAGTGTCACTTCAGTCAGGTATGACCAAGATTGGGTTTATGTCTTGGAATTCTGGAATTGGAGAGGAAAATTATGTGGCATTACAGGTTGGCATAGAGCAGATAACTTTGAGGATTTTTCTTCTATTCTGAATCCTAGATTATGAGAGGAAAACTGTGTTGTATTCCGAGATGGAGAATGATGTGATTTGCTTCTGTCATCAACAAAAACTATTTTCGCACTTTTCGCGGTCATGCTCCGGGTTTAATGCTCCCATGATAATGACCAAACATCAAGGAGATCGCAGTCATTGTCAGACTCAATTCCTCTTTTGGACAAATGGAGTGGAAGACTTCCTGGAGATAAAATAATATTTTCTCTGCCAACATCAAAGACAAGACCATGTTTGCAATATTTGTCATGACTCTCGTCTCTCAGAGACGGAACACCACCTATGCAAACATACACAAGTTCAGCTTCAACAGCGCCTTGTTACTTGTTAGGCAGATACGTGCACACTGAAGCCAGCTTTGGAAACAAACTGAGCCGGGAAACGGAACTGTTGCGTCGGACGCAGTCTCTGGAAGGTGACAGGATAATGTTCCGCCCGTCCGCCGCTTGAGATTGCCGAAAGTGACACCTGGCAACGGTTGCGGGCATCGACGATTGCAACAAAAGTATTGGTGATGGATAAAATCCGAAGGACTTGTGAGCATCACAAAGAGTGGGGCTATCCGCACGTACAACGTTCTCCACGAATTGTCATTCGACAGTGGTGTGGAGACAGTGGAAAGCGGAGCCTTTTTCACAGACTGAAACACGTGCAGCCCGTGTCTCGATGACTGCGCCCGCACACTCTGGAGCCACTGATCGTCAATTTGAAAATTATAGTCGGTACATGGGGCCATGATGTGAAGGTGATGGCAAATCGCTAGGTTTAGCCGTTTCCGGGAACCAGACCAAATCCTGAAAAACGCCCAAAAACGTCCCTTCCGCTTTGCACACCCCCTCGCATGCGTGTGGCATGTGACTCGGTAACGGTTGCCACGACGATGTTGACAATTGTCGTGGCAATACTGAGGTGTTGGTTTCGTGTCAATCGGTCCATTGGTTTTCGAGATATTGCGGTTTGAATGGGGTCGATGGGAAGCGCTAAAATTCGTGATTTTCCGAACGCAAAATCTCAGTTTTACATGCTCTTCCTATGGGTGACCGGTCATTAACCGGACACCCGTTCTCTCAAGACCTCGGTGACGTGCACGCGCAACACGTTGACCCGACCGTAACGAAATTGTGCCAGACGGATAGCCAACACTTGGAGCTTTCACGTGATGTCGGCCATATCTCGTTACCTGTAATGTGAGCCATGCCACACGCCACAAACTGCGCTGGAAAACGGAACTGCTGCGTCGGGCTCAATCTCTGGACTGCGACGGGACAGTTCGTATGTGACAGGCTTACCACGGCAATGTTAAAACCTATGGACTTTACCACTAGTGGTAGAGTTTTTTCACCCCCCCCCCCTGTCCCCTCGATCATAGCTACTAAATTGTTTCTGTACGCTTCTGATACATGCACTGAAACAAGATGAGTACGTATACGTCTGTATGGTTAGAAAATACAAATTGACTGGGTACGTTAAGAGGAAGAGCGGACTGATGATAAATACAATCCATACGCAATGATAATACCTGATCGTAGGCTGTCACTAAAACCGGAGACATTTTCATATATCTGTCACCCACGCTCGTGGCGGAGTAGCCGGTTTTCTTCACCTCTGAAAATACGGCCGTGATTACCTCCAATTTGCTCACGATGTCACCCAATGTGATCGCTGCGGTGTTGATGAATGCGCCTCCGACAAGGACGAGGACGTATGCATGGCTAAGCGAAGTCTGAGTGACAAATAACAATGGTATGGAAGTACCTACGGCAGTAACGGCTCGTGGATCATGGGTTCGATACAATGAGGATTGCGATGCATTTTCAGTAGAAGAGTAGTTGAAACTTCGTTGGAGCGAAAAGCTCGTTGTTCCACTGTTTATGAACAATATAACAGTATTGCGGTATGTTATTCATGAACAAACTTCCACCATAATGGTGACATTTATTGCACTATAATGCAGTGCAGTGCATTAATCACAATCATTCATCGAAGTCTGCGCCAAATGCAAGACAAAGGCAGCGACTCCACATCAGGCCTATGCTTTCCGATCAGCTGGCGAAAGGGGAGGTGCTCGCACACTGCTGCCTCCCATTAACACGATTCCAGTTCTGGCTTGTGGGTCGGTGCTGGCCCGGTTGATAACGAGGAATATGTGCAGTAGAAGGCAGAGTAACTGCAAGGCTTTGCCGCAATTCGCGAAACAAAAACTGCAATCCAATCCGTTTTTCCGGCGGAGATCCGGCTTCGTCCCGTGTGGCGAGGTATCAAATGCATCCAATCGGGCATATGACACTTTTTATAGGCCGCAGATTGCATAAGAGAAGCCTAAGCAAGAAGCATGCTTCAATGGGAAGCCAGGAAGAGTCGATTGGATATGGTCCCATCGGGCAGCGACGTGACGCAGCATACTTCAATAACCGCGGATGAGGGTGCCATTCTGAGTGTGTCTATGCACCCTCCAATTTCACCCGCGGATCGTCCGTAACGCGGCTCCGGCTCGTCTGAGAGTATTGACATGTCACTATTGGCGGGCAGCTAATGCCAGGCCGACTCGCATTACACTCAGGTTACCACCGCCAACTGTAGGGAATGGTCGGCTATGCAGTGAACTGGCAAACCACCGTCGTTCTCCGCATTGGATTAACGGAACCGTGCCGTATAACTTGCATGCCTTGCTTCATCACCCGGTCAGGCTGATTTATCTACAGAAACTAGTTTCGAATTTGAGTTACGGGATTTAATAAATGACCCGCGTTCATCGCACGCGGGCGGCGACTCGCCTGGGGCCGGGGAAACGTCGGAGTCGGCGGCAGTGGGGCAGAGCACGGAGACGCAGTCACGCGCAGTTGGACAGACGGCAGATTACAATGTCGCAGTAATGTGCGGCCCACAGGAGCATTGGTAAAGACGGCCACACGGGAGGACATCGAGCAGACGGAACTCGACTGTGTGGGAATATCTACGAATGTCTGGGATGTGATTTCGTTGGCTACGGTGGGAGGGGAAAATTACTTTGGAGAGAAAATGTTGCCCGTTGGTCAACAACACCTGAGAAAATAGCAGTGACACTGGTACAGTTAATCCATTGTATAATAATACAATGTACTATACATAATCCATCCAGTACAGTTAATCCTTTACCATAATTACATAGCTTTTCTGAAAACACCCGAATTTAAGATGGGTCCCCTATTTCAACCCCATATTTTGTGAACAGCATGTGTCAATGTTTACCATTTTACTTTGAAATGCTAAGTGTTTGTCGCGAAACTACCGTCCTAAGCAGCGGTAGAACATTGAACTTCCCAGCAATCGGATGCCTAATCCCTAATCTATGGCCAAAGATGCTCAGGCGTGCATGTGTTCCTGAACAGAAACATAGTCCAGCCTAAGGCAACATGGGACCAGCGCGCCGGACGACAAGCTCAAAAGCAACTGCTTGACAAGCTGTGTTATGTCCATTACACTTAAAGATGCGAATCAAAGTTAAACAGTTGAACCATACCAACATCACACATGCAGATAAAATATTGAAAGGATTCCTAAGTGGGGAAATCACAATGTTCCTAACAACCCCCTCCCCCTCGGGATATCTTCCCAGTTTTCACTTCCTTGATTCGTCCTGAACGGCAAAAATGTGCTTGATGCCCTTGTCCACGGCCAGAGGTAAAGGCAAATTGGGATTCACTCCTTTCGGTGAACGGGGAGTAGGACTTGTGGAATAAAAACCGCAAATACTCGTTCTCTGCCAGCTTTGTCTGCCAGACTGTTGCAAACGTGCACAATGTGGGGACTAATAATCGATAATATCGATAGTATCACTCAAAACCCCGACTTTCAGAACATTCGTAAAGCGAAGAAAACACCTGGTGAGTGCGGAAGAAATCCCCTTCCCAACTTGGCGTGCTACAAAAAGGACATGCACACAGGCATATATATCACATGGAAAACACTTGATAACTTCAGCAGACAGGTACGCCCATTAGACAATATTTTGTGATCAACTTAACTCGTCTCAAAAAGGACGTACGTACGGCAGCCAGGTACATGGTCCAGGTACTTGGCTATATGTGGACATCGCATAGTAGAATACGAAGCTATACTACTACCTTGAGATATAGATCCTGAAATATGGGGTTGGTTGTGCAGTGGTTTGCAGGGGTTGGTTGTGCACCGCCCCTCCACCACTCCCCGTTCTCCTGAAAGGAAGATGCCTTTATAATGTCAGGTTGCAATGTCAACTTCCCAGCTAGCATATGCTAACATGGCCATATGTTAATAAGGCGATATGCTAATAACTTGTCAAATGCATGTATTCATATCAAATGTGGTAATTCCAAAAAAAATACTTCTCCGTGCTCGCACTGGGGGTTCATGCACCTCAGCCCCCTGTTCTCTTCCTCCGATGGTTCTTGCCATGCGCTTCAGCTCCCTTTCTCCCTTCCTTGATCCTCTTTGTTGTCCCTAACAGCCTATGTTCCCCAGTATCCTTCCGTGTGCTTATATTCCCTGGCACCCCGTGATGCTTGGTGTTGTGTCCATGGCTGCACTTCTGCTCCCCATCAGCTCGTGGTCCCCGATATCCTTCGATGCACGTCTGCTCCTCACCCTGGGACTGCGCGCCCCTCGCTGCACCTCTGCCCCCATCACTCCGTGACCCTTAGCCAAATCCTGAGTTGTGATTCCATTGCAGGAGAACCGCAGAGCAATACTGGGGGACAGTACAGCCGGCGTCAATTCGGCGGCCTTCAATACATGGGGACGGTATAGCCGGCGTCAAGTCGGCGGCCGGCAACACTGGGGGGGGGGGACGGGACAGCCGGCGTCAAGTCGGCAGTTGGCCGATGCTTCATCTTCATCCATCAGCCTGCCAGTTCAGAGCCTGGCTCCCCCGGAGACGCTGCTGCACTGCGGCGGCACGCACACAAATGATCGCTGGGCGTGCAAGGACTCCCTGTGCCGTGCGGCAGGCACCGCATACGGAGAAGCTGTAACTCCGGCTCGCCTGCATTGCGTAGTGCCAAGCTGGCAGCATGGAAGCAGTCCGGCGTACTAAAGTTGCTCTGGTGGTTGTGTAGTGAGGTGGTCGCCAACTGCATGCCCGGCGAGGCGGTACGGCGGTAGGTGTGTGTGGTGGTTATTGGTTTTTACGACACGTCGAACATTGGGTCATATAGCGTCGTCAATCTCTCACGCCGATTGGTCGCGGAAAAAGAGTAGTGACAAGCGTGACTCGAACCCACAATCTTTCGATTGTGAGACTGGTAACTTACCCGTAGACTACTCGTCCCCTGCGGTAGGTGTATGTATAGGTGTGTGTGTGTGTGTGTTTGCGGGTGTGTGTGTGTGAGAGTGTGTGTGTGTGCATGTGTGTGTGTGTGTATGTGTGAGTGTGTGTTTGTGTATGTGTGTGTGTGTGTGTGTGTGTGTGTGTGTGTGTGTGTGTGTGTGTGTGTGTGTGTGTGTGTGTGTGTGTGTGTGTGTGTGTGTGTGTGTGTGTGTGTTGTAGTGGCTGCGATTAGTCTTGATGTGTGTCGTGCTATGGCGCCAATTTCAATTCGCAAAGGCCTTGTGAGAATCGGTGATGTCTGTAAGAGGACTGCGGTGGCTGTTGCTGAGCACGTGGGAAATGCTTTAGTCTGGACGTTTGTGAACGATCTAATTATTTAGCATGCAGCTGAAAAAGTCTATATTTAGGGCATAATGGAATGAAGAGAGAATGAACACAGCCAGAGCACGAACAAGCCAATGTGTTCGAAACTGTGTTCGAAACAAGCTGACACGAGCACCGACAGCAGCGCGCATCAGCATCACCCCTCATTCCAGAACATCCATCACGTGCGTTGTGGACTGTGTTGATGATAGCTGGAGACGCCGCACGGCGACACTTACAGTTGACCTTGAGCGTGATGCTGTCCTGCAGGACGGTTTCGGCAGCCATCGGACTGTAGGCCCGGCAGCGGATCACCTGACCCGAGTCCTCGGCAGTCGGCACCAATCGCAGCACTGATGACGTCACGTTATCGCCGTACGATCTCTGGGGAGGCGGAGCATAAATTGGTGGCTTTCCTATGCTAGCTCTATCGCGTCCCAATCGATCGGTCTACCACTGTTGCGAAAGTGATTTTAACCGGCACTTTCGCGCCATATTTCACCGGCGCTCACGTCGTGCACCGTGCGCAACGGAGAAACTTCCTAATGCTTCACCAGCTTTGGCTACATCCTTTGACATTTCTGCAGCTCTGCTTCCTGTTATAATGCATCTCCATTATCACAGTGGTGTCGTAGACACAGCGGAATGTCATATGTTTTCAAATCTAAAGCATCTACACAAGTGCGCTTCTTTTCTGGTCTGCTACTGCACGCTACAGCACAGTGCGGTCTGGTACAGCACACTACGGCACAATTCGGTCTGGTACCGCATACTACGGCACAATTAGGTCTAACACGGCATACTACGGCATAATATGATCCGCTACCGCATACCACACGGCACGTCCGTCGGATATGTCCGCCTTGTGCGTGTGGTGAGAGGAAATGAGGTTGGTCTTCGACTGGCCTGCCCGCCTGTCGGCCATCGCAGTGGGCTCTGGGCGCGCCGCGTTCAGAGGAGTAGCGGGCGGCGAGAGACTTGTCCCCCGTGGCGCGGCACGCCGACCGCCACCGTCGAGAGACTGTCCCCGGGCGCGGCACGCCGACCGCCACCGTCGAGAGACTGTCACCCGTGGCGCGGCACGCCGACCGCCACCGTCGAGAGACTGTCCCCGGGCGCGGCACGCCGACCGCCACCGTCGAGACCCCCCGTGGCGCCGCCGACCGCCACCGTCAGAGATGCCCCGGCGCGGCGCCACCGCCACCGTCGAGATCAGCAGCACCGTCATGACGCAAGCCCGGCCGCCGGCTGACGGACCGTCATGATGAATGTCCGGCCACCCGCTGACGGACCATCATGACGCATGTTCCCCTACGGACCGTCATGATGAATGTCCGGCCACCCGCTGACGGACCATCATGACGCATGTCTGGCCGCCGGCTGACGGACCGTCATGACGCATGTCTGGCCGCCCGCTGACGGACCGTCATGACGCATGAAGCAGCCGCGCACGACGCGGCGCTACGTGATTCGCGGCTTGCGGTTCGCGGCTCGTTGCAAGGCGGCTCGAGCTCGCGGCTCGCCGCTCCCGGCTCGCGACTCCCGGTCCGCGGCTCGCGGCTTGCGTTTCGCGGCTCGCGGCTCGCGGCTCGCAGCTCGTTGTGAGGCGGCTCGACTGACCGACGCCGAGTGAAACAGTCATGGCCGACGGATGCCGGCGGCTGGCCTAAGTCGCTGACGGCCGTCGATATCGACGGGGCCGGCTGCGTGCCGGGCGTGTGTAACACGCGCCGCGGCGGCCGTCCATCATGCGGGCGGCGGCGGCAGCGGCGGCGGCGGCGGCGGCGGCGGTCCTGCGGCGCGAGCTGGCGCCGTCCGCACCGCCAGCTGGCGAGCTGACCAGCCGGAACACGACGGAGGTGTAGGGGAGGAGACGTATTCTGCAGGAGTCGTCCATCTGGACAACGCGGTCTGCAGGAAGAGCGCGATCGCCGACGGCTGGATCCGGAACGCCGGCACACGTCGAGATGTTGATGAGGTCGGAAAGCCTAGGCGTCATCAATCCAACTCAGCTGAGGACGGAATAATGAATGCGAGTCGTTCTCGACGGCACCCATGGCTGCTCACGTAATCCGCAGGCGGTAATTGCACCCGCGGCGCCTTGCCTGATTGCGTAGCACGTGGCAATAAATCCTGATTCCTGGTCTGACTTCCAACAGAACCATTGCGATCGGTATTTTCTCTTCCTTCAGCAGCAAGGTTGGCGAGTCACCATCAAGTGTACTGCATTGTCGAAACTGTTCCCATTGTCGACACTGCTAAGCTGTCAGATGCATGTCCGATCTGCAGATCGAGCATGCAACTGAGTGAAGAGGAAGAACACAATGGGATGCCAGCGACCATGGACAAATGGAAAGGATTACTACTGCAAGCACCGGGTCATTGAGAAAGATGTTAGTTTCGAGTGATTTTCACATGACTAGTTTTTACCTTTAGAAAGGTGTCACAGTTGACAAATCACTGTTCGCAAAAGATGGTGGATTTCCCCTGCTTCTTTTCGAATTGCTATACCATGAGCATGCAATTAGATAGTATGGTCTCTATATGTCTCTAGCGGTGTGTATGTCTCCATCATCATTCCTTCTTATCTTTCCCCCTACAATCTCCATATTTGTCTTCATTTCCCCTTCGCTCTCAGGTTCTCTGTACGCTTCGGCAAGTACTTTGTTTCCAGGATCTGTCCTTGCTCATTCATTTCCACGTCTTCCTTTATCTCTATCGGTCTTCCTCTCCTCTTTAATTCTTGTTGTTTTCTTCACTCTTGTTCTTACCTCCATTCCGCTTTCCTTCTTCATTCCCTTACTCTGTAACTCTGTGTTCCCTTTCTCATTATCATTTTTACTCTTACTCACTTTTTTCTTCCTCTCTTCCAATCTGTCCATCGCCTTTCTTCTCTCAATTTCCCTCCATCCCCTTCTCTACCCGTTTATCTTTTCTTCTCTCTCTCTCTCTCTCTCTCTCTCTCTCTCTCTCTCTCTCTCTCTTAGCTCTCTAGCTCTCTTCCTCTCTCTCCTCGTCCGCCGATGCCTGCACGGTCGGCTGGTCGGTCTCATAACGACAGACGAGACCCCGCAAAAAACGGGCATTCGACGAAGTGGGCGGCCAACGTCTTCGACCGCGGTCGCTGCACGGCTCCCCGGCCTGGCATGCTCTGTTGATGCCGACACCTCTGATACGGACCACGGACCATGGACCACAAGCACGAATGTGAACACACTGACATGTGTGCAAAGGGCATGAGGCACTGCCAGGAGGAAATGCTTCATTCGTACGGAAGTTTGAACGCCGACATGATCTACGGACCATTGGTGCAGACCACAAACAACCGGCATGGACCACTGTCGGCTGGCATGGACCGTAGACCATTGGCATAAATCAGAGACCACTGATGCAAACCACTGGAAACCACAAACCACAAACCACATCATGCACAGTCTATGCCAGATTGTGGGGCACTGACAGGGACCATGAGCCATTCGCACAAATCACGGGCCACGTTATAGATCGTGGACCACTGAATACAAACCATGACCTAATGGTATGAACCATGTGTAGTCGGTTGCCAGATTATTATCCAGTACCTATACCTTTACTATCACTGGGAACGCAGGCTGTGTCGCCTCACAGAAATTGTTGGCAGGGAATGCTGTGCCGCTTCACAATTAGGCTTTGCGTGACAGTCTACCAGATTGACCATGGGCCAATGTCCAAAGAGTGTCATTATCGTTTGTGGCCGTCAAGCGACCATTTGCCTTGCAGCTATGTGGTGAAAAACTCGGATTTGTGCTGCTCCCGCCTTACATGTCTGAGTCGGACAAACAACGTTGGAAGTTCAGTGAGCAAGCCACCACTGGACTCCTGTCGACAGGAAACAATTGATTGCTATAGATTTCGGATTTCAGTACCACACAATGATATGGAAAGGATAGGGGGAGCTCAGTTGCAAAGGACGCAGCGAAAGTAAAGGAGGGGTATATGATGGCAATGAAGCATGGTCTTGTCCTGAAGTATTGCTATAATTTCAAACTCTTACACTTGTTTGCTTAACCGTCTCTCTTGTCAGATCCTCACACTTCGTCTCGGGGGGGGGGATAGTAACCCACTCTAAAATCCAAACTAAGCTTCGCATGAAAGCAAAAGAGGTGTCATCGGAAATCGTTCGACGAGTGGGGTTCGAGTTCACCCTCGAAAACAATTTTCCCCAAAAAGTGACACCACTAGGGGGGGGGCTAGATTTTCACAATTTACGACTTACATTATGTTTTGGCTCTGGAAAGTTTATTTTGGTGGATATTTGAAGAAAAACAATTGTTTGGAATCAGGGAAGGACACCCAAATCGACAAGGGTCATACAATGTTTCGGCCCCCAAAATAAATAATCTTATTTATTTCAAATTGTTGAGTTTTCAAGTTTTCTTCATTTTCCTTTTCTAATAGATAGAGCAGAACGAGAAACGTTGCTAGAAGTCAACGTGCTTTATTAAAAAAAAAATATTACTTGAGCCAAAATCTTCGATTTTAACTTTAATAAGCAAATATGCAAAAGTAGTCAAAAAGGGACAAAATAAAAATTCCCTTTCGTACGTTTTATTGCATCCCTAAAGATAAACAAACGCTGAAATTTTCATTAAAATATCTGTATCCATTAAAGAATGACGACTGGTTGAACTTTTTTGAAGGTGACCTCACTTGACCTTGGCTAACTTGTTGCCCCAAGATGACCTGTCTTCAAAATTTCGAAATAGCTTGCCAAGCTGATGTGGTAAAAGGTATGGCAAATTTTGGCGCGCCGCTGTGCGCCGTTCGTCCACTAACCGCGAAAAAAAAACCTGAGGGGGGGGTTGAAGACCCTCCTCCGAGACGGTATGGGTTAGTTCAGATTGATTGTCAAATTAGTTAATTACTTAATTAAATTATACCTGTTTCATTCAGAATCACAACTTGTTGAGCATACGTCATATGCTGAATAGCATATTTGTTGCAATGTTGACATCTCACTTCTTAATCAAATGCAAGATTGAAATAATAGGCCTAATTTAGCTGGATGAATTTAGCTCCCGGATGAAGAAAACGTGAATCTAATGTTTTTGTTAATCCACTGAGCTGAGAGCGACGTCTTCAACTCGCTAGTCGAAGTGACTAACTTTGACTAATTCTGCTTTCTATGTGACTATGACTAATACTATGTCAAAGTGACTAAAATACTAATGTCTGCTTTCTTCGGTGCCGGATAAAATTGATTAATCTCACGCCAGAAAATACGATTAGACATCGGTTGAAACGTTTCACCACAATACGTCAAATCAGGTTTTCGGGAAATACAAATATTGAAAGTCCAGGAGGTACAGCACAGCACTGGAGGGAGAATCGTTGTGCTCGGGAGCAACCACCCTCTACACTAAACAGGATTATTCCCGTTGCTCGCGACACATCACCTCAACTAAGGCACCAGTGCTCGAACAGGCTACATGACAGACTGCATGTACAACAATGTCCGCGCATGTTGACACCTCAGAGCAAACAATACACCACGCTCAGGAGTCGACGCACTGACCGTTGTCGTGTCCTGCAGCACGGTACCGGCCCGCAGCCACGTGACCACCGCCTGCGGCCTGGACCCGGTGACCTTGCAGGTCAGCTCCAGGTGCTTGTTGGCGGACACAGAGGCCGCCTTGTCGTTGGTAATGAGCACTTGAAGGGGCGGAACTGTGACCAGCGACAGGGTAATCAGCGTCTGTCGTGTCCGAAGTGCCAATCATGTCTGGCTGGCACGGGGACCAGGGTGCTCAACACGGAGACGTAATTATTTCCGTTCAGTCGTCATCGTTAGCTGGAGCGACGCGGACGCAGTAGCGATGCGAGTCCGTCCGTAATTAAATCACTATCGCAAACTAACATGATCAGATAGCAAAGGGCGGGGTGATACATGTGCAACGCCAGGTGAACAACTAGACATAAACGTATAGCAATGGCCGCCTGACATTGCAGCTGTTGTTGATTCGAGCAGTGACCGAGGAGGGCGACGAAGGCCATCTCACTCATCGTTGTCGTCGCCTGAGGGATCAAGATTGCGTGTTTCGTGGCCAGTTCGTATGCATTGACTAGCAAGTCACAAACTGGACTAAAGCACATAAGTATGATGATCCGAATAAAAAAATGTTAAGTGTTTCTGGTGATATTGCTGGATGCAATGCAATGCACAAGCTTCATTCAAACCAAATTATTTGTATGACGTCAGCAAAACGATGTCGATGTTGAATCTCCTCGGTCTAATCGGAAAAGCGGTATTTTGGTGGATGCGCTATTCCCCTGCGCATATGAAGCACAAGCTCACTATCATTGCATGGCTGTGACACTGGGCGTTGCAGTCAAGAAAATCGTCGTGGAGAGTTCAGAGCGTTGCAACTAAGTTATCCAGAGTGAACGGAAGTACAGGTGGGACTGGAGTGCCCATACCAGTCATCGGAATATGACCAATTTTAGTTCGGCGAATCGGCTCGGTTTCAACCGATATAGCTTGCAGACCAATGGACATATCGACACTACACCGGCACCACGGTGGTGACAATCTCCAAGCTCGGCGGTGCAAATATTTTCGCCGCACGTGCACCTGGGGCAGGGGTGCAGATACAATGCGGCAGTTTTCATTGTTTTTTTTTCTCACGATTCGGTCAGGTGCTGGAAAACGGTTAACAGTGGCGATCCGCCGTTGCCTGCATTACCTGGCTTCATGTACCGGCTACACTTTTCCAATTGACCATCGGCACATATGCCTTGTGCCAGTGGTTAGCCACCGTGGCTAGGGCGACAGGTGCAGTGACCCATAAAGCAAGCTCTGCTTCGCACTCCATCAACATCCCTCTCAGGCCCCATTTTGGATGAAAAGTGGTAGGCACTCAACTGTTGTGATATCCACCAAATAATTATCTTTTCCCATTTAAAACACTTTCCTACAATCAAGGCTGCCCTGAAATATTGCCAAACATCATTTCCGGCCTTCTCAGTAACCTCATTGCACCTCGTGCTCAATCAACGCGATCACACACAGGGTATACGCGAGTTAGCACTCTGCTTTTACCTGACCAGTTCTTGTCCGGTACCTGTGTCAAGCTCTCCTTGCACTTTAATGTTATCATTGCAACCGTCGTAGCTATGTTGTTCCATTCACACCTCACAACACACACCTGCTCACTCCTGGGTGAGTTTTCGCGCTGATCTCGAAAAAGTTCCGAAGAGCGTAGCACCATTCCATCGGTACTACCGCTTGCACAGCATGTTGTACTTTCAGCGAACCCACAGTGCTGACCAGGGAGTCGGCGCCAAGGACAGTGACCTCACGGCTGACGACCAGGGAGTCGGCGTCACGGCCAGTGAGCTCACGGTTGACGACCAATGAGTCGGCGTCACGGCCAGTGAGCTCACGGCTGACGACCAGGGAGTCGGCGTCACGGCCAGTGAGCTCACGGTTGACGACCAGGGAGTCGGCGTCACGGCCAGTGAGCTCACGGCGGAGGGTGGTACGGCCGTGGGCGACCAGGAGTCGGCGTCACGGCCAGTGAGCTCACGGCTGACGGCCAGGGAGTCGGCGTCACGGCCAGTGACCTAACGGCTGACGACCAGGGAGTCGGCGTCACGGCCAGTGACCTCACGGCTGACGGCCAGGGAGTCGGCGTCACGGCCAGTGACCTCACGGCTGACGACCAGGGAGTCGGCGTCACGGCCAGTGACCTCACAGCTGACGATCAGGGAGTCGGCGTCACGGCCAGTGACCTCACAGCTGACGACCAGGGAGTCGGCGCCAAGGACAGTGAACTCACGGTGGATGTCTCCGGGGTGAACGACCAGGGTGTGTCGTCCAGACCCGCCAACTCACAGCTGATGTCCAGGCTGACGGAGGTGGACTGCGGCGGGCGCAGGGCTGTGTTGGCCGCCATGCAGGTGTAGACGTTGGCCAGGTCGTCGCGCCGCAGCCCGGTCACCTGCAGCGTGTTGCGCGTGACGCCGCGCTCCCAGCGTGACGAGCCGTCCACCAGCGAGCCCTCCAGCCACCAGGTGACGTTGGGCGCCGGCCGACCTGAGGGCACGCATCGGCGCACGGCCAGTCGGACACGTGCTGGTCGTCTGGAGCGGCTACAACACCTCCACATATTCTTCCCTGCTAGCCCCCCCCCCCCCACCTACCTTCCTCCTCCAAACCTTCAAATGACATATTTGGACGTGACACCCCATGACCAACCATACCTGCTTTTGTCTGCTATTTTGATTTGTTTCGCTATTGTTCTTGCTAAGTCACAAACTTTAGCATACAAGCTCAGGGCAGAGATGTACGAGCTCTGCTCAGGTCCCCATCAGATCACGTGCTAGCCTTCGCCCGCGCACGGCGCTTTACCACCTTCGCTGGAGCATGGGAGTCTAGGTGCACTTGCGACATGGAACAC
Source organism: Imbricaverruca yamaguchii (assembly GCA_034440575.1). Lineage (NCBI taxonomy): Eukaryota > Metazoa > Arthropoda > Thecostraca > Neoverrucidae > Imbricaverruca > Imbricaverruca yamaguchii. The sequence goes on along the minus strand of JAOTOL010000489.1, from coordinate 33,571 downwards.
CTTCAGCCTGCTGCCCGTGACGATACCACGTCATTGATATCGGACGTCTATACCTCGGGCTGCTGGTTGACCTCTCAGGTCTGCTTATAGGTTCAAATGTGTGGCAAACCTAGACGATTGTTTTGTGTTTGATAGTTGAAGCCCAGTGTAAAGTTGAATAACTCCATAAATGGAGTTATTCAACTTTACACTGGGCAAGCTCCATAAATATGGAACACAGTGTTCCATAGTATTCTGGCATATCACAAATGAAGACATGCTACATTTCTTTCCATAGGCTAAAGTTCAAATAAGACTTGAGTGATGACGACCTTGGCTTTGAAACGTCCGAAATAGTACCGGAAGCACTATTTTCTTGCAGGCAGCGGTAAACATGAACGCTGAATTCAGCTTTGGCGTCTAAGTTAGCCGCGGATTGATTTAGAAACGTAAAAAGCTCATCTGAAGTCAAGCTAGGTCAATACCTTCGAATGGGCTTGGGAGGGCCTGTGTAAATATGTTGGCTGAGCTTCTAATCGCCCTACCTCATACCACTTTGGTCGTTTGAAGAAAAACGAGTGAGATAAGCCGCAGACAATTTACAATTCAGACGAAAACAACAGCCTGCCATTTTCTCTCTCATGACATCACAGCTTGGCGATCTAAAATGACATCTTGAAATGTCTTATGGATTAAAGTCGACGAGGAACGCTCCATCAGCTCCATCAAACGGCCACTCGTTACCGCATGATATTGCACGTCGGCAACGAAAACAACTTATAAGGATAGCATAAACCCGAGGGAGAGAGGGTGATTGCATAAACTCATGTGGACTCGCGAGCGTCAATGAGCCGTATATTCGCTGGTTAAGGTGACAAGTTAGACCAACCACGCGATGAAGCCAAGTCAACCGATTGCACATAACAATGCACAAAACAACAACACACTTAGCCGCTATGCTTTTCGCGGCGATTGGCCGCGATTGGCCGCTTGCAAACCTCGACGGCCTACCAAAACCAACCTAAACAGCCTTCCAAATCGTTTTCAAATACAACCGTACACCGACTTTCTGTGTATCCATACGTAAGTGGATCAAGAAACAAGATTGTAGTAGTATCTGCTTTCCAAGTATTGCGAAAATGGACGAATGAGCTGACGCTAGCGCTCTCTACCCTTTCCACTCCAGTATCTCTGTAGACGAATGAGATGAAAAACCGTTCCCGACAGTGATATTCAGGAAAGCAGTGAAACATTTCATCAGCGTACGAGGCACAAGGCATCCGCCGTTCCCAGGGCTACCCAAATCGACTGAAGAGACGAATAATGCATAGACCTCACTTTGAGAACAAATGAAGAAGTGTTTTGAGACAGGTGTTTTCAGACGGGTGTGATCATAACAGCACTGAAGCCAACTCTTCAGTTGAAAATCTGGTAGCCTGACTCCACCGCTCACAGACAAGCTGAAATACCTCAATGCATGTATTTAATACGTGAATAAACGAATACTTGAATTTGACTTCAACAATTCAAAATTGACAAATTAATTAGTGAAAATTTCACTCAAGTAAACGAATACTTCCTGCAAGTGATCAATGAACCGAGTAGAGAGAACCATGGTATCTGATGGTGCTGGCGTCAGAAACCTTCCATCGAATGGACAACGGCGAATACCACTTGGCTAATGACGGCACAATCGTCTACGTTGTCAGTAATAAGACGACGAGAAGGTGCTGTTGCGACCAGAGGACGACTAGAAAATACTCACCAAGTGTTCACACGAGCTTAGCTGGCAATGCGGTGCGCCGCGAGGCAGCCGGCCCATGAACACACACCGCGTATCGCATTGTCTGGCAAACTGGCCGAGCCGAAGCACTCGGGACGGCGAGGCAGACAGTTCTCGACGTGCCATGCACGGCCGCGCTGGGTTCGGTCAGCCACCACCGAACACGTCTCTTGTCCCGCGTGGGTGTAAACGAAATACTCAGCTAAAATTACTTGGATGCTGGATTGCTGTGTATGTTGAAACGGAGAGCTTTCATGAAGGCAGATCCTCAGACGGGTCCAGCTTATTGAAGTAAACAGCATCGTATCTGCATGAGCACTGAGGAATGTGACGCTTAATGACTGTCCCTGGACTTGCTGTTGAAACACTGGTGTGACGCATAACGATTGTCACTAGACTTGCCATCGAAATACTGAAATGTGACGCTTAATGACTGCCCCTGGACTTGCTGTTGAAACACTGGTGTGACGCATAACGATTGTCACTAGACTTGCCATCGAAATACTGAAATGTGACGCTTAATGACTGCCCGTGGACTTGCCCCGTCGGAACTCTGGTTTCTGACGCTTAATAACAGTCCTTGGACTTGCCATCGAAACACTGATATGTGACGCTTAATGATAGTTCTTCGACTTGGATCAAAACACTGGAAGGATTGACATTTCCATTTTGAATTATGTAACTATTTACCGAGAAGTGATCTCGATGAGTCAAAGTGTGACTAGGTAATCTATACTGAAGCAAACGATTGAATGCTCCCTGTCTAACATAATGCAAATGCTTGGCCGCCCCCAGTGAGGCGGAAAACCATGGGGAAAATGTGCATCAGCCTATCGTGCGCTTTCTGGGACGTCTCATCCGAATTCAATATCAATGCTCCGGCACGCATGTTTTGATCCGGCAGCTGGCGCGCTCGTGAACAGTCATCAATAACACCACACGACCCAAGTCTTGCCTCGGGCGCGTATTTTTCCGCCGCGGTCACAGAGACAATTTCGACGCCAAAAAAGCGCGTCGCTCTCGGCAGGCGCGCACAACGGATCCGTGGGCGTTCAATCGAAGCGGAAGCCGAAAAAGCGGGTGGAGCTGGTGGCACAGATTGCGCGCCAGCTGACCCTGGCCGGCATAAGAGCCGCCGCGACGCTCGGAGGCCGGCCCGGTGTCGCAGCTGGATCCGCCACGTCACGGCGCGCCGCAGTCGGCTGCCGTGACAATAGCTACTAAATTGTTTCTGTACGCTTCTGATACATGCACTGAAACAAGCTGAGTACGTATATGTTTGTGTGGTTAGAAAATACAAATTGACTGGGTATGTTAAGAGGAAAAGCGGCCTGATTATAAATACAATCCATACGCAATGATAATACGGTACCGTAGGTTGTCACCACAACTGGATATATTTTTCATATATCTGTCACCCACGCTCGTGGCCGAGTAGCCGGTTTTTTCACCTTTGGGCGGTCACTTGTCTGTACTGTCCACCGTTTGTCCAAGGCAGCCACTGGTCCACACTGCCCAGCACCCCTGTTCGCTGACACAGGTGGAGCATGGCCATGTTCATGCATAAACCTAATGCTAATATGTGTGGTCGGCATGCGGAGCACAGTCGGCGCGACTTGCCCAGTCTACTTAGTTCATCGAGACACAGAGCACAGAGGATGTAGTTCTGTAATGTGACTTAAAAAGCTCCGAGAGTGCCATTAGCGAACTATTTTTACGCGATTAATAGGTGTTCTTACAGCAGGATTCGAGAGAGAGAGAGAGAGAGAGAGAGAGAGAGAGAGAGAGAGAGAGAGAGAGAGAGAGAGAGAGAGAGAGAGAGAGAGAGAGAGAGAGAGAGAGAGAGAGAGAGAGAGAGAGTGAGAGAGAGAGAGAGAGAGAGAGAGAGAGGAGAGAAAGTGAGAAGTGAGAAGAGAGAAAGAGAGAGTGAGAGAGAAAGAGAGTGAGAGAGAAGAGAGAGAGTGAGAGAGAGAGAGAGAGTGAGAGAGTGAGAGGGGAGAAGGGAGAGAGGGCGAGAGGGCGAGAGGGCGAGAGGGCGAGAGGGCGAGAGGGCGAGAGGGCGAGAGGGCGAGAGGGCGAGAGGGCGAGAGGGCGAGAGGGCGAGAGGGCGAGAGGGCGAGAGGGCGAGAGGGAGAGGGCGAGAGGGCGAGAGGGCGAGAGGGCGAGAGGGCGAGAGGGCGAGAGGGCGAGAGGGCGAGAGGGCGAGAGGGCGAGAGGGCGAGAGGGCCAGAGGGCCAGAGGGCCAGAGGGCCAGAGGGCCAGAGGGCCAGAGGGCCAGAGGGCCAGAGGGCCAGAGGGCGAGAGGGCGAGAGGGCGAGAGAGCGAGAGGGCGAGAGGGCGAGAGAGCGAGAGAGCGAGAGAGCGAGAGAGCGAGAGAGCGAGAGAGCGAGAGAGCGAGAGAGCGAGAGAGCGAGAGAGAGCGAGAGAGCGAAGAGCGAGAGAGCGAGAGAGCGAGAGAGCGAGAGAGCGAGAGAGGCGAGAGAGTGAGAGAGTGAGAGAGTGAGAGAGTGAGAGAGTGAGAGAGCGAGAGAGCGAGAGAGCGAGAGAGCGAGAGAGCGAGAGAGCGAGAGAGCGAGAGAGCGAGAGAGCGAGAGAGCGAGAGAGGGAGAGAGGGAGAGAGGGAGAGAGGGAGAGAGGGAGAGAGGGAGAGAGGGAGAGAGGGAGAGAGGGAGAGAGGGAGAGAGAAAGAGAGCCAATCACCAAACGATTCCGTCCAGATCGCAGGAATACCGTACTGGTGCATCATCACCCGGCGAAATATCTCTGTTCCTTGATAATTTGTGTGTGTGCAATTAGTAGGCACACACCACTATAGGTGCAGGGTAAATTCCCGTCAATCCTTGCGAGTAGCGGCTACCAGGTCGACACTGGCGGCTCGACCGACCATGCGACCGGCCATTGTGCCTTACCCGAATGTGAACTGCAACACCTACCTCGCGAATTTCACATTCTGAAGGCTAAAACATGCATTGGTCGGTTGTGTGAGAGCAGCTGATATTGCAACTCCGCATACTTTTTTGTTCGCAAGATATTGCGGATAACCGTAGTGGCGGTGGGCTGTTGATGCTACGAATTGTATTATACCCATACGCAATGTTGGTGGTAGGGACTGTGCCTTTTCCTTACCACGACGCATACCAGAAATCACTGCATTAGAGGGAGTTTGGAGGTATGCTCCCTGGCATACCTCGCAAACTTCGGCCACTGCGAGCTAACCTTGGTTGATTTAACATTAGCCGTCCATCCGATTTCTGCTGTTGACCCAGCACCCATGCAGGTGCACGCCGGAAGACTTGACTCACCTCCTTTGACCTCACACGTGATGCGGGCAGTGTCGCCCTCTTTGTACGTGCCCGCCATGGAGGTGACCATGTGACCCGACTCGTTGAAAAGCTGCGGCTGCTCCGGCGGTACTGAAATGACGAACGACTGATGACAAACAACGACCAACTGAGGCGACCGATATGCAAGGCATGGTGCGGCTGCCCTCACTCCAGCGGCCTAACGCGTGACAACTCGCTGTCAAGTTCGGGGCTATGTGGTAATGTGTGCCCGAATATCTGTCCCGTCAGTATTCACTTTTCACAGCAGATTTCAGTTGAACCGATTGCTAGCTCGTGCAGCTTTCTTGTGTACTACTCTGAGCATATAGTGCGTGTTTGTTTCAGTTTGTGAGTGTGTGAGTGTGTTCGTGTGTTTGTGTGATTACGTTTGACAACTACTTCCAACAGCGAAACCTAACAACTGGCATGAGCTGCACCTAAATATTACCAGCCCTAAAAGGAAATATGCGAAGTCAGATAAATAGAACACCGAACATAATTAATAATCCCGGTGAGAGTAGTACAATAAAAATATTCTGCAGTATTATATACAGGGGCGGTCGGCCCATGTAAGGTACTAAAGCAGTGCCTAACCTGAGTAGAGCTTGGAATTATTTTTGTATGTTATTTTCATAAAATGATGCTTTCATCCGCTGGAGAATAGTATACTTGAAAAACTAGAAACAAATATGCATCGGTGAATCATAATTCTGGTCAAAATTGGAGTTCATTTACATTTACACCATTTAAATCCTAGCCTCCAAACAGCTCTATCACTGGTCGGCAGAGGCTAGCCTCTCGCACATATGGTCATATAGTAAGTTTTCGTTTCATAACAAGCGCAGGGTAGGCCGGGGCTCTCCAATATTGCTTGGTAATTGGTGACTTCACATGGGCTGGGCAATTGCTCAGTCCCGTAGGCGCTCCAGCCAAACTTTCGTGTTTTCCACACGATATTTCCGATCTTAAACACCATCGAAATGGGACAAAATAGGGCTCATTTGATAGCTTGAAGAATCTTGTCCACGAAATTAGCCGTATTTTCCCTAACACTAGGATTTTAAGCTTGGACCCACGCTGACTGCATTCATGTCAAGCGCCGCTAGAATCGCGCGGTGCCACGGGTAGTAGCAGTATGATGATATAGGCCAACTGAAGATCATGGCCGGGTAGGAGGGGTAGGAGCAAGTAAGAGATAACTGTTGCAACATAATTCACTCCCACTTGGTGCAGGGGCGTAAACAAGGGTGGGGGTACTATGGGCATGTGCCCCCATGGGAAGGTGGAACCCATACGGCCAGGAAAAGGCGCCAATATTATATTTAGGCTACCGGCAAAGGTACTTATACTGATTGGAATAGCACGCCCTTATCACACATGTGCGGATACGGAACCTGCAGCTGGTTTTCAGGATTGCTTTCCATTTTTCATGCATATACGTCTAGGCCAGGTGTGTTTTTTGTTGTTGTATATTTTTTAAGGGCAAGTGCCCCTCAATGTTGGCTCTGTCCACTAATAATTCGGACTTTTAACATGGGGTACCAGGGAGCATGCACTCCATCGATGTGGGGCTTCCGATTAAGTTTATGTATTTTGCACCGAAATAATCAATACGAAGAATAACAACATAATAATAATTATACAATGCTAATAATATTAATAATAATAATAATACTAATAAAAATTATAATGTATTATAATATACATCGATATATATATCCAATGTGTGCGTGTATGTCAGCCATTTCGGGTTATGAAATTGATATATATATATAAACCTCAATGACATTTACATATCAAAACTTCCCAACAATTTCGGAAGCATTTGAACACGAGGAGTAGGGTTGAAATCCACTGACTTTGGAACAATGGTGATAGGTTTGGCACCTTGCAGCGCCAAATTAAGTTGTTGAGACTCATCTTAACATAAAACTAATAATGGGTACTCATGAAAAATACTGGTCGAAATCCGGCGATATTATTCTGCCTCATCTCATTTGGGTTCCACGGACCGCCTCTGATTATATACGACGCAAATGGACTAGTGTCTCGAGCATAATCACCTGGTATTCCGGACAATGTCCAGGACTGTCACATCACTAAACACTCTACTTAGTTCATGCGCTTGGATTAGTTGTACTGCTGATAAATCATCTGATAATGCAAGTCAGCATGTATTTGTATTAAGAACTGATTTTGATCCGTACGACTGACGTAAGGCAAAACTCAACGTTCTGATGCCATTCGACTGATTTCGTACATGCATGGCGAGAACTCAGATCAGACCGCCCGACGGACTCGTCTCCTCCGATTCCACCCAATCGGGTCTCGAGAACTACGGGGGGGGGGGTCGGCGACTCAGAACTCTTCCAATAGAGGACAGTCTGGAAGCTGGCTCGTATGGAGTCGACAAGATGACCTGCCAAGATCGTCCTATGGAAATCTAGACCAACACATAATGTTGAACATGCTGAGACACGATGGCTTGCTCCACTTTAATCGGGAAGAACTGATTTGCGCTGCGTCATGATATTTATCACATCACAGATAACTGTCACTGTAGACTCTGTTCCGATTATAATGATCCAACAACAAAAATAGCACAGAACCTTGCATATCAGTCCGATACAAACCCGTGTTTTCTATGCTTAATTCATTTTTTTCGTGAGGTTGACTGCCAATATATTTAGATTCATGCAATTGTCGAAGATACACGAAAAGGTAAACTTCGTAAATAAGGTAACAAAACAATCATCATACGACATGGCAGTTACCCGCATTGATGACAAAAGCAGTGCCGAATAGGTCGGAATCCTATCCTCTCCCCAAATACTAGCATCCTCCCGGCCCACATATACTGTATGTGTTAACTTTCCCCAATCAAAAGCATAACATAGTAAATTGTCAGTAACGTCCCAAACAGCTTATAAGACAGTCATCATTGTGCACGATAAATTCGGCAAATAAGCAGGTTAGGTGGTCCCATCTAATTTTGTTTTAATTTACGCGTGCCTCAAACGCCATCGTCTGCAACACCCTGTGTTCATGGGTATCGGTAATCATCATTAAAAAGTCGCTTAGGAACTCCAATGCTTGACAAATGCGATGGACGATTGTGATAGTATGGCTGTTACAGGTGCGTGTTGGCTATAATTTATTGTGATGCGTGTTCGGTCGATTCGGCGGCATAGGCTTTGGCACAGGTATATTTAGAACACTTTGCTAGCTAAAACCTCGCCATTGGTATGCTTTCACAGCATGGACTCGTGTACTAGCACATATAGAAATTATTTGTCGCATATGGTATGCAACGCTCAAATTATGCACTCAGTCATTACCCTCAAATTATGTAAGTTCCCATTCCGCTGTGGTCAAAAATGTTCCGACCTTTAGGCAAACTCAACCTCGTATTCATAGACTGCATGCATGCATCCATAGGCATGCATGCCAGAAGTAAAAATTAATGCCACATATCTAGGCTGATAGGTTCAGTTAAATTTATGATTTGAACGTTAAAATTTGTGTGCATACCGTGCATAGAACCTATGCACAGACGAGACGACATTAAAGACACATGCATATCACAAGTATGTCTGCAGCATATGCATATTCATCAGCTCACAAGCATATCTGCAACATATGTATCGTTATCTTGTATCATCTGCAAGGTATTGACCAGTTTGCATTTTCAACAATAAATACACTTGCACAAAGTAGTGCAAAATATGCTGTTCGCGGCTTTGCAGTGCATTCTTTGTACGATACATTGATTAACATGAGGCATTACGGCATTTTGGTAAATTTATGATATGTGTCAGCAATATATGAAGTTCGTCTATCAAAGAGGAAACATTCGTGTGGAAAACTGCTGATGTCGACTTTCCGTGGGAAACAACATGGATCATTTGCCACATCGTCTACCGAAATAAAAGAAGTGCTGACCGTATTCAAATGCAACATATATATATATATATATATATATATATATATATATATATATATATATATATATATATATATATATAAATGTCTGCCCGGCAAACAGTCCGTCCAGTGGCCCCCCATCGCGCTGTCCAACTGTACGACAGCCGTCTGCTTGTCTGACGTTAATTTGCATGTCTGCCAGACGTCCGTCTGCCTGACGTCCGTCTGACCGTTAACGTCCGTCTGCCTGACGTCCGTCTGACTGACGTCCGTCTGACTGACGTCCGTCTGCCTGACGTCCGTCTACTCATCCGTACATCCTCACTTCTTCCGCCAGCTGTCATGCACGACCACAAACACAACCACAACTACAGCCACAACCACAACCCACATCGGGAAGGCACTGCAACGAGGCAAGTTTATATCTGAGACCCAGGCGAGTTCGAACCCAGGGACCATTGTGTGACATCTGAGTAATGTCACACAATGGAAACTTGCACCATGGTACAATGAGTACCCAACATTTGGGTAAGAATGCTTTTTGACTTCCAGAGGCAACAAGAGGCCAATTGTGCTTTCCGTTTTTGTATTTACTTCGGAGCCGTCTGTGAAAGTGTTAGCAAGTCAATAGTCCACTGATCCCTGACCTGAGAGAAGAAAACATGGACATTAATGATGCAGAAATGTTGCAACCACTATCCAGATTCATGTGAAAATGTCTTATTTAAACTTCTATATTTACTCTTTTTCTTTTGGCAGTTAATAATGTTGTGGATTCTACGTCCTTCTCTCCTGTCCGCGCTGATAGCGTAGATTGCTAGCCCCTCACACGCTGCCTCACTGCTGCTACTTTTGTTACTTGGCCTTGCGGGCGCTTCTACCAGTCTCTAATACTTAGCGCCCATCCGCATTGCTTTTCACGCTGCACACATGCCCACGCCAACGGCGAGACCAGCACAGCTATCGCAGTGTGATGCGGGTCCGGTCGGGCATCACACCGGATCGACAACGTGCGACAGGGGCCTCCCGTCAGCAAACACACCCAGTCGAGCGATTAATCACCAGCCCACACAAAGGCCACGGCCAGCCTGGTGACTGGGCACGCAGCACGCGCGCCACAATCGACCGTCTCGGCCACGTCCCTCCTCCTCGGCGACAACTGACCGGAGACGATCGGACCGCGTCACAGTCGGCGCAAACACGCCGCCGCGTCATGTCGACGAGCGGCCAGGGACACGTCGTCGGCCGCAGCACGCCGCGGCCGCCGACGCCGTCGGCGCCGACGGCGGCGCCCGTCGCTCGGCGTGGCGGCCAAGCGCGGCAAGTCGACAAAAACGAGCCGCGGCGGCGCCGGCCCGGCGCCTGATCGGCCGGACATCGGCGCTTGAGCGATGCTGGAGCGACGGCGGCCGCAGTCGGTCTCCATCGGAGCTAACGGCCGGCGGAAAATGGTGGTGCGCGGCAGCCCCGGCAGCCGCGCCGTGCAGGCACGCCATCCGCGCGTTACTCGCCGCCTGGCGAAGCCGCCGCCGCCGTCAGCGGCTGTCGGCTCGGCCAGTGCCGACGTCTGCGCCGTCGTAACGAGGCCGAGTCGCCGGTCCGGACCGCGTGCGTGACTGGCGCCTGTTCCATTGCATTCCGGCGACAACGCTTGCGACACGCAGCCTGTTGGGGTATTCAGAACACGAGGCGCTGTGCTACCAACTGGGTCCAAGTCGCTGCGAACCCTGAACCATAGAAGTCAGCCACTGGAGGTCAGCGGATACAATACTGCGGTCTTATGGCAGCGTCCATACGACGACTTTGCCGACTATAACATCACATCTTGTGCAATGTTTTGCACATGCAAAGATATTCCTACATACGTATTTGTAGACATATGCATATATATATATATATATATATATATATATATATATATATGTGTGTGTGTGTGTGTGTGTGTGTGTGTGTACATAGGTAGCTTGGTGTCTCCCTACGTTTATTTTGGTATATGGCAAGGATTATTCAGAAAATGGGGATTGCTAATATTTGCATTCTTAGGAACCTGCATCGCGCTCCGTCATGCTACGCTTCGTTGCCAGGAGCGAGGCCCATAACATCGGAGTTTAAATTACGCAAGAGAAAATTAACAAATTTATCAGTCGTGCCTGCCTTTATAGATCTTGGACGAGCTGTTGATAAATATTTGGCATCGTTAGCAGCTCTTCTACAAGTCCAAGCCGACGGGGCTAACGAAATGCATCACAGAAAATTCCAGCGTTATATTCAGCATCTCGAACTATATGCGTCTATTGTCACGCTAGCTTCAGTAACAGGAACTCTGAGCTGACATGGCTGTAGCAGTGGACGCTATGAATACGTTATGAAGGAATATCGGCTACAATGGTGAGACTGCGTAGATAGATCCAGATCCACTCACCATGCCGGCGGACTGAGTTATTTTGATATGTCAGCGGTGTCAATCCATTGTGGCATCATGTTCTGTCACGACTAACAATATGGAGAAGCCCCGAAGCCGGACTGAATATCATTTCATCGGTCCACCACTACATTGGCAGAGGGTGTGGGTATATGTGTGTGTGTGTACATGGGGATGTTTGTGTATGTATGGGGATTTGTGTGTATCTGAGTTTGTGTGTGTGTGTGTATATGGTGTGTGGAGTGGGGGTTGCTCGGGCATGAATGAAGGTTTGTGTGTATATGGGATGTTTGCGAATATATGGGGGTTTGTGTGTGTAAGGCATTTGTGAGCATGTGTGTGTGTGTGTGTGTGGTAGGGGTTAGGGTGGACAGAGGGTGTTTGTGTATGTGGGGCTGTGTGCGTGGTGGGGGTTGGGGTGGACAGAGGGTGTTTGTGTATGTGGGGTTGTGTGTGGTGGAGGTTGGGGTGGGTGGAGAGTGTTTTTGTATGTGGGTTGTGTGTGTGGTGGGGTTGAGGTGGGTGGAGGGTGTTTGTGTATGTGGGGTTGTGTGTGTGGCAGGGGTTGCAGGGAGGGTGGAGGGTGCCTGTGTATGTGGTGTGGGGAATGGAGCAATAAACGCAACGGACTCGCACATTTCCTTTGGTTGACTGGCGGTAAGTTGACTTGGCATCGGTCGAATCGGTTGTTGTTTGCTGAGATAGACAGACATCAAACGCCTCCGTTAACAGCGGCGGACCACGAAGGAGAAGGTCGCCGCCAATGAGAGCGTTTGATGTCCATCTATCCCAGCAGACAATAGCCGAATCAGGCTGATTCAGGCGGATGCGACGTATCGTAGGCTCAGGCTCAGATCAGCGCTCGAGGCCAGCAGCCACTCACGAGACGACTGTCGGTCGAAATCTCTGTTTGCCTGCTGCGGCCGCTATGGGCTGCCATATCTAGGAGAAATAAGTAAATGCATTGCAATTGTGATCAGTGATCATGTGCTATGCACGTTCAGGGGTATGAAAAATATGTTTTGAAGGTCACCGATGGCGGGCGAGGCCAGGGCAAGAGAAAACGTTTGGACCTTTGCGAGGACACGATAAATACTGGTGTACCTCACATTGGAGCATAACACGGATTGGATATCCGTACGGATATCCGCTTGGTCTAACTCTTAGATTTTGAGCAAAAAATATAACATCGCACATATCCATATTTCTTCAACCACAAAGTTTCGTAATAAATTGGATGGATTGGCTGATACTGAAAGTTTTTAAGCACGCTGAGCTAAAGAAAACTACTAATCTTAGTTTGATGTGTGTTTACTTTCGCTTAACATGCAATGGTTGCATGTCTGGTGTCACATATTTATGTACTAGTGGTACAGCTTGGTAGCTACCTCGGTTGATTATAGCTAAACACCTATGCTACTGAAGATAGTGACAATAATTTTCACGTGAAAAGGGTGGCTAAACAAAATTATACAACAGTCGACGCGTCGTAAAACCAATTACAACCACCACCACCAAGCGGCAGACATGTATACGTCCTATGGCCACAATTTTAGTCAAGGATCAGGCCAAGTACAGATATTTTTACATTTCCCCGAACCGCCACTTCTCATGAATTTACCTCCGCAGCCAAGTAGCTGATTCAATTGATTTAGACGGTGCATCGATACGTCAAAATGCGATGAGTCTGGTGAGAACGACATCCTATTTCAGAACTTCGTCTATACTGACGCCATAGTTTGAGTACATGGATACTATTTATCATATTTATTAAATACCAACCTCTAGGTAATTTATGGCACCGACCAAGCGACGGTTTGAAGGATTTATGCGACAATCGATAACACTAATCCAGTAATCATCATTTCATATTCAGGTCATATGAAGGCCAATTTAAGTTTCGCTAGAATGGTCAGGCGGCTATATCATTTTTGGCAATGCATGGATGGAGGTCTCCGTGTCCTCGTGTCTTCGTTTGAACATTCAACCGAATTTGGAAGCCGTGCGACTGAGTATAAAGCGAAGACCATTTTCAACTTGAGCTTGAGGAGTAGATTTCAAAGCACGTGCAACGCTTCACGCTGAATCAAGTATTTAGACCTGCATATTATTACTCAGGTACATATTAAGGTGAATGAAGTGGATCAAATCCATGCCTGAAATACATTTCGGGTATGATGTAGTGAGGTGGTGGTTATGTGTTTCTGCACACCACCACGTGAACTACCGCGGACGACGGGTGTTCAGTGTTCTGCTTCAGTGCAGCATATGCCATTTCAATACGATTGTGAGGCTTGGGTCGTGTGACGAGGTCACATGGGATCATTGACCTCAGATAACATTGGTGACCGTTTTGATCTCGATGCCATTCTAGGATGGTTGCTGACACTGAATTCGAATCTATCGGCAATGTCTACCCCAGAGAAGCACACCTTTTTCACACCTGAACCAAAATAAACCTGTCCGTAGGTCAGATCAGGTCCGATTAATTTCACAGAAAATTAGAAGGATATAAGTTGTTGCGCTTAACACATCCTATGATTCCTATCAGTTCCAAATAAATGGATTGCCCCGTTAAGTTTGCAGCATTGCAGAGGTTGTCTGCGCCTACGCCTGTCTTGCTATGACGTCAGCATTCTATTATTATCATCTGGGACACGCAAGAGAAAACATCCGTCTGGGCTTAGTGTACTTTCCACTCAGAGTTTTTACCAACTGAAACACATTTGTTGGCCCGATATTGGATCAAATGTGATGTACATTGATTTTGCATTGATCTACTCTGTCATTCTGCGCCCCACTGACCCGAAGACATGCCATATATACTTATGGATATGCCAACATGTTGCAGCTTCACGCTACCAGCCGTAGTTCAGCCGTCTAATTCATGGTGGGGAAGCGGAGAACACAGTGTCCTTGATTATGTCATCCCTGGTGACCTACGATGATCTTACAAAATATTTGCGCAAGGCCAAACGCTGATGACCGGGAACATTCCAGAAGTGCGAAGTCACTGTGCGCTTGGCTCTCGAGTTATTTGAAGATTATGCACGGGGTGTAGTTCCTCCCTCTCCCAACAGTCAATAGGGGACTGTGGATTATTCTATTCTCATTTTCTGGAACCATTCAGGAGAGCATGTTCTAAGATGTGTAGCCATTAATATACCCAAGCTGTGGGTTTCACCTTCTGAAATGGCCACGCCATTTTCCACATTCACAATGGGGGAGGAAAATGGAGTAGAACTGCTCACAAATAGCTGCTAGGTTCTATTTGTGTTCGCAATTTGTCATGACAGTGTGGTCGTCGCACAGGGTCTTCCTTGTAGAAGAACGTAGTAATGCAACAGCGATATCGGGGGCAAATCATAAATATATCAGCATAAGCTGGTTCAAAGCAGGCGACGAGTGTATTAGCCGTCAAATGGGGCTGCACCACCAACGAATCACCCCTAAATTGAGCCAATTACCGGGTGGGACGTCGCCGCGGGCTGTGGGGACCCGCCCGCCGTCCCATGCGTCACACCACGGCCAGCTGCGGCCCTCACATCTCACCCGGCCGCGGCAGCTCGCCAATGTACGAGTCGTCGCCGGATGACCGACGATCGTCCGGGCGGCGGCGCGGTGCCGCTGGCGGAGCGGGGCCACCGTCAGCGGAGTGGCGGCTACCGCCAGCGGAGTGGCGGCCTCCGCCAGCGGAGCGGCGGCCATCGCCAGCGGAGTGGCGGCCTCCGCCAGCGGAGTGGCGGCCACCGCCAGCGGAGCGGCGGCCATCGCCAGCGGAGTGGCGGCCTCCGCCAGCGGAGTGGCGGCCACCGCCAGAGGGTGGCGGCTACCGCCAGCGGAGTGGCGGCCACCGCAAGCAGCGGAGTGGCGGCTTCCGCCAGCGGGGGAGCGGCGGCCCACCGCCAGCGCGTGGCGGCCTCCGCCAGCGGAGCGGCGGCCACCGCCAGCGGAGTGACGGCTACCGCCAGCGGAGTGGAGGCTACCGCCAGCGGAGTGGCGTCTACCGCCAGCGGAGTGGCGGTCACCGTCAGCGGAGTGGCGGCCTCCGCCAGCGGAGCGGGGCCACCGTCAGCGGAGTGGCGGCTACCGCCAGCGGAGTGGCGGCCTCCGCCAGCGGAGCGGCGGCCATCGCCAGCGGAGTGGCGGCCTCCGCCAGCGGAGTGGCGGCCACCGCCAGTGGAGTGACGGCTACCGCCAGCGGAGTGGAGGCTACCGCCAGCGGAGTGGCGGCCACCGTCAGCGGAGTGGCGGCCACCGCCAGCGGAGTGGCGGTCACCGCCAGCTAGGGACGTGAGGTCCGAGTTGACGGTCGGGATCAGCGCGTCGAACCCGGTGCGTCGCCAGCCGGAGATCTGAAGTCGAGGTTGGAGGGATCCAACCTCGACTTTAGGTCCCCGGCGAGAGCCGGGGCCAGCGTAGGAACTTAGGTCGGATGCGGCCAGCGGCTGGATTCGGGTTCAGAGCCGGAGCCGGGGTCAGGGTCTGAGCCAGGGTCAGAGTCGAAGCCGGGGTCAGAGCCGGAGCCGGGCTCGGAATTGGAGTCCGAGTCGGGGCCCGTGTCAGGGCCGGAGTAGGGGTAAAAGCTCGGACTGGGGTCAAAGCCACTGCCAGGTATGCGTCCACAGACGATTGCCCCACGATTGCCCCGACGCCAAATGGCCATTGCGTCCGGGGTCGGCCGCTTCTGGAGTAATTTGGGCAGCTACGACCGCCGAGACAGATATATCGATGCCACCGGATGCCACCTGGACGGTCTCGCGGGTCGCGGAAACCCCTCAGATCCTGTCTGCGTCGGAACCAGAGCCGGCTATGGGCCCGAATCGGAGCGGGGGCGGCGATCGGAGGTGAGCCGGGACCGACGCGGGGGTGGGGCGGTGTGGGGCAGGGATGGAACGGGGATGGAGCGGGAATGAAGCGGGGATGGAGCGGGGATGGAGCGGGTATTCAGACGGGGGTGAGTGTCGGAGGGGTAAGGATGAGTGAGGGCTGGACGGTAATGGTTAGGGTGAGTATGGGTAGTGGTGGAACGGGAATGCTTGGAGGGGGAGTGACGCGCAGCTCCTAGTGGGAGTGACACGCCACTCATAGTGGGAGTGACGTATCGCCCCTGGTATAAGTGACGCGTCACTCATAGTGGGAGTGACGTATCGCTCCTGGTATGAGTGCCGCACAGCTCCAAGTGGGAGTGACTCGCGACTCATAGAGGGAGTGACGTATCACGTCGCTCCTGGGAAGAGTGACGTCTTGCGCCGCTCCTGGTGGGAGTGACGCACCGCTGCTGATGTGACGAGTTGGTCTTAGTGGTAGTGACTACGCCGCTCCTGATATGAGTGACACATCGGTAGCGGGGGTGGCATATCACGCCGCTCCCGGTGTGAGTGACGGCTAGGACGGCTCCAAAACCGTGCGAACGCCGCCTTGGTCCGGCTGATGTCTCGTGGGTCCGGACGATGCCGCGTCGGTCCGAACGATGCCGCCTGGGGCGATTCCCCTCGGTCCGGGCGATTCCGCCTCGGTCCGAAGGATTCCTCGTCGGTTCTGGCGATGTCTTGTCGGTCCGGACGACGCCGCCTCGGTCCGGACGATGCCGCTTCGTTTCGGACGATGCCGCCTCGGTCCGGACGATGCCGCCTCGGTCCGGACGATGCCAAGTCGAGCTGCATCACGCGTCGCCAGTCTTGATATGCACCTCGCGAGGGAGTAGCAGGGGCCTGGTCCGACAACCTTAGTAGGCTTCAGACAGTTGTGCGGGTATATTGAGCACCTTGAGGTATATTGAGGATCGAACATTTCGTCTCACACAACATAGCTGTATTTATATTCACATATTAAATCCCTCCCACGGGAGCTTGGCTGGCGTGGTGGCACGTGCGCCCTGTATCATTTTCAACTGGTAAATTTGCCTGAAACAAGCTCGACGATTCATCGATGGATTTCGAACCCGCTTTGGCGATAACTACTCACCTATTCTCGCAAAAATATTACATTGTAATTTGTTCCGTTGGTGCGTGCGCAGATAAAACGCTAATATCGATCGCAATCGTCACATGCGTCATATATGTAGCCAAACAACACTCCGGAAAATGCTATTGTCCGACCTGCCCCAATGACCCCTGCACTGATGCAATCATATACAGTTAAGTGTCCTAGAAACTCGTTCAACACAAATCCCAGAGTTTCTACGCGCTCGAGGCGAAAGCCACCAGCGTTTTTCCGCTCGGACAGAGAGAGATTGCTGGCAATTTAAGTCGCGCAGGGCGTAGTTCCATCCATTCGATGAGCTCAAACTGATCGTGTCTATTACACAGGCTGCCGTCTCCATCCCCAAGTCTGGGCTGTATCAGACACTATTTTAATGGGGCAATAAATATTTCAGTTCTGTAGTGGCGAACAGTTCTCGCCGTCAATGTATTAGCAATATTTCCACCACGTATATCACCTCGTGCGTGGTGAAGAGCCTTGTCATGTAGTTTTCTCCAAGTTCTGTTTTATTAGATACATGTGTTGTCAATTTTTGGATTTAGTATTAAGAAATGGCACGTTCGCCTTTCTCGGCCAGAGGCTAAATTGAGGTAATCGTATCCAGAGATACACACGTGAAGGTCACTGTTTTGTGAAATTATCGTTCCCAAAATTTGGAATGTAAACCTATCCATTATGAAGCTACAACCATTTGTGTCTGCACAATCGGTAACCCAAGATGATCTGGAACTGTGACTTTGAAGGTTATCAGATGCTGAACATGTGTGTGCAGGAATGATTTCAGTATATACATATATATGTATTCATATATATATATATATATATATATATATATATTATATATATATATATATACATATATAATATATGTATACATATTTATATATATATAATATATATGTATATATGTAGATATATATTATATATTTAGATATATGTGCATAATACAGATATATATATATATATATATATATATATATATATATATATATATATATATATATATATATGTATAAATAAATATATAACATAATAAATAGTAGACTGACGCACTCCCCAAAAGGTTGTTAGCCGACGTTCCGTCTTGTGTAACTATGTTCTGGTACTCATCCGGCATTTGGCGTGGCGGTCGCCAGCCTCCGACAACACGGCTGAAAGCGAATCCATCCTATGAACTTTGATGGGTCTCCAATGCCAAATTTACGGGCAGATTTTCACATTTGCGTTAGGCAATGTGCCTGGCATGATATCCGCCACCATGGGAGTTGAGGCAGGCGGATCCTTCCCTCATTATTTTGTAGGTCTAACACTACGCCATGGACGTTAAATAGAAAGAATAAAGCACATGCAACCGCGAATGTTAACCACAATATCTTACGGAGGCGGAGCCAATGTTGCTTGGTATTAATCAAGTGTGGAATATTTATATGTGTATTTTTAGGGCTTCGAACGCGCACGAATCATTCCCGCTCTTAGCCATGTGCCTATTAGGATCAAATCACAACTAATCAAACTGAGCTTACATTTCCTGAGACCCCTCCCCAATCACATCATAAAAATCCAACCCCTAGTATTGCTTTCAACATATCCGAAAGAACAGAGCCCCGGTTGGTTTCGGTGGTAGCCATAGCAAGCCAAAACCGGCAAACATGATGTCACTTTGATGTCATTCCTGCCTGACCTATCATAATCTGATAATCGCACTTTGACAAGAGGCGTACAATTGATCGGGTGAAAACTATTACAAATGTTGTGGTGATATCTCAAAGCGTTTTCAAATGATCACGAATGTTCGACAGGAACGGGGGCAGATTTGGCCTTCGGACAATTCCTAATTAAGATCGGTTCCTTTTTATCGCCATTTATATTCTTTATGTTGCTGTTGGTGGGAACAAATCCGCCATTATTAAGCGCATTATCGGGAGGGTAGTGGCGCATCATGGCACTCGGACTGTTTAGTGCCAGCTGATGATTATCGCAGCGTTTCTGAGAGATCGTCCGTGGTGTTGCAATCGGCAGTTGTCATGCTGATCCGACGGAAATGAGCCGACCTCAGCCTGACTCAGTCGCTGTCGAGCCGCCAGACAGCCACCGTCTCTCAGATTCGCCGCCCATTGAACCGCAGTCAGCGCAGCCGAAAACCAGCCGGGCGGTGCCATATATTCATGGCGCTATAAGTTGGCGGTAAGTGCAAGTGACGTTTACGAGAATGGCGTCGCGTCATCGGCGACATATATCATGGCGGTGCCAAGCGCCTCCTCCCCCCTCCCGCACGCTAGCCCTCGGCTTGCCGGCGCCGACCCAAGTTGGCCGGCGGCGGGTCGCCCAGCTAGCAGTCGACAGACAGAGGTCATCAGCGATATCAGTCTGATGAATTTGCGCCTGTCCCGCGCCGCAATACGCCCATCAATTCGGCGGGACGGTGCGCGCGCCGGCCGCCGCGAGCCGACCGCTTTGTACGCCACTGCAGCCGATAGTGCGATCGCTTGTTTACCCTGCCAACCGAGCAGCCACGCTGAACATAATTAATCGGACGGTGCGCGCCGCACCGCCAGCGCTCTGTTGCCGCAAGTCTGGGATCCGAAAGCGGTTTTGATATTGCGGTTCGGAGGACGACGGCCGGGACGCCCGGGCACAGGTAATTTCAAATCGACAGGCATACATCCATAAGCGTTGTTGGAATGGGGGAGGAAGCGGCGATGTTGTTGCATACAAAGCCATCGTAATTCGCTGAGCAATCAATGCAGAGGAGTAAAAAGTAAATCGGTGCATAAAGACGAGGATCACTCCACGTCTCATTGTTGCTGCGCATCAGTGCTACCTCGCATTACCCACTCCGTATGAACTGAAAAGGAATTTTGATTTGTGAATGCACTTTCGTACACATTTTTGCGTTATTTAATCGTTTTACCTAATATCTAACTGCAATGTGCATTTCTGTGTGGTATGGGAGTTTGAACAGACGATATTACCATTTGGTGGTCCCATTTTGTGGATTTCTATTATAATTAGTGCCCTACCTGCTTCATGAGTGCGTACAAAATAAGATGGATTTCTGGAAATTCGATTGCGTAGGAACAGTTATAAACATGGCTAGGGGACTAGAGCACACCGATTGAATGTTGAAGATGATCCACAGAAGTTGTTTCTTTGGGTTTAATACAAACACATGTATCTACATAAACAATGCTCCTCGGCTTCCATCCGATCAGAACGTGTGTTGATGCATCAGGCCAAGAACCTCAGGCTCACCTTCACTCTCTCCAGATGTCCCAAAGCTACTGTGCGAAGTACCGATAACCGAATTTGTGGGAGGAAAATCGCCGTTTTGTATGCAAAATGACGCCGTCGATAAATTAACCGTCGATGCTTGCCGCCGATAGACCTAGTGCGCGATCACTATCGACGGAGCAATTGCCATCGGCGGGTATATCCGGCAATCATTCACCAGCGACAGCGGCACCGAGCACCCTGATTGACTCCGTGAGCGTCGCACGCTCGTCTTGTGCTGGATGGTTCGACAGTTTCCGGTGGCCTGCTGGAGCGTTGAGTGGCCACGCACCTTCGTATGGCTTGTGCGGCGGTCTTCCCGGTGGCGGCCATCCAGTCTCCCGACACGGCATACTGCTGACGGCCATCCCGTCTCCCGACACGGCATACTGCTGACGGCCGTCCAGTCTCCCGACACGGCATACTGCTGACGGCCGTCCAGTCTCCCGACACGGCATACTGCTGACGGCCGTCCAGTCTCCCGACACGGCATACTGCTGACGGCCGTCCAGTCTCCCGACACGGCATACTGCTGACGGCCGTCCAGTCTCCCGACACGGCATACTGCTGACGGCCGTCCAGTCTCCCGACACGGCATACTGCTGACGGCCGTCCAGTCTCCCGACACGGCATACTGCTGACGGCCGTCCAGTCTCCCGACACGGCATACTGCTGACGGCCGTCCAGTCTCCCGACACGGCATACTGCTGACGGCCGTCCAGTCTCCCGACACGGCATACTGCTGACGGCCGTCCAGTCTCCCCGACACGGCATACTGCTGACGGCCGTCCAGTCTCCCGACACGGCATACTGCTGACGGCCGTCAGTCTCCACACGGCATATGCGGCCGTCCAGTCTCCCGACACGGCATACTGCTGACGGCCGTCCAGTCTCCCCGACACGGCATACTGCTGACGGCCGTCCAGTCTCCCGACGCGGCTACTGCTGACGGCCGTCCACTCCCGACACGGCTACTGCTGACGGCCCAGTCAGTCTCCCGACGCGGCCTGCTGCGGCCGTCCAGTCTCCCGACGCGGCCTGCTGACGGCCGTCCAGTCTCCCGACGCGGCACCGCTGCGGCCGTCCAGTCTCCCGACGCGGCCCGCTGCGGCCGTCCAGTCTCCCGACGCGGCCCGCTGCGGCCGTCCAGTCTCCCGACGCGGCCCGCTCCTGCCGTCCAGTCTCCCGACGCGGCCCGCTCCTGCCGTCCAGTCTCCCGACGCGGCAACTGCTGACGGCCGTCCAGTCTCCCGACACGGCATACTGCTGACGGCCGTCCAGTCTCCCGACACGGCATACTGCTGACGGCCGTCCAGTCTCCCGACACGGCATACTGCTGACGGCCGTCCAGTCTCCCGACACGGCATACTGCTGACGGCCGTCCAGTCTCCCGACACGGCATACTACTGGCGGCCGTCCAGTCTCCCGACGACACGGCATACTGCTGACGGCCGTCCAGTCTCCCGACACGGCATACTGCTGACGGCCGTCCAGTCTCCCGACACGGCATACTGCTGACGGCCGTCCAGTCTCCCGACACAGCATACTGCTGACGGCCGTCCAGTCTCCCGACACGGCATACTGCTGACGGCCGTCCAGTCTCCCGACACAGCATACTGCTGACGGCCGTCCAGTGGCAACTGCAGGCGAGCAGCTGTCATTCCAAGTCAATTCCAACAGCTGACTGTGAGTATTGTGCTCACTGCAGGCTGCCCATCGAGCCATGGATGTTTTGGCGGCTGGTGCTGACTGTGAACATTGTAATCACTACAAGCTGTCCATCGAGCCAAGGATGCTTTGGTGGCTGATGTTCAAGCAAGCATATTGCTTAGGGGCAATAAGTAAAGTTAATGTAACATTTGCCTTTTCTGCAACTGCTTGGCTCCCTTGCCAATTCGAAAATGATGCATGGTGTGCTTTGAAGGTGTACGTTGTGGTATAACAGCAAATGAGAAAGCATTCACTATGAATGAACAATGAGTTCGGATGTATTCCTGCTATTTTTTATTTAATTTCACCAGGTGTATGGGTATTTATGTACATTATTGCGCGCATGAGCTTCACAACGGTGGGCGAGGGCGAGAAGGAAGGGGTGTTCCCAAATCGTCGTAAGATTTAGTGGTAGGTCTATGGCGCTGGATAACCCAAAGGTCTTTCCCGTTTTCTATATTCAATGCATGTGGCAACGCACAACATCTAGTACCAGATGGTAAGGCTGGAATGTACACGGCGCAAGGTGAAACGAATGCAATTTACTTATTTACATACTTACTTAAAGAGAGCAGGGTCCCCTACTGCATATGCGACTATTTTAATACCTTCACACGAAAACATGCATACTGTGTTATGAGCGGAAACATCAGCTGCCCCATAGCATCGCCCATGCAAGACAGCACACACAATACATCACCATACTCGAAGGTATTGCCTTTCTTATGTATGTCATCATCCTTGCTTCTGATATCAGCCTTTCGTTTGCCTTGTTAAAAGTGAAACAATTTTCAGGCATGCAGTAAACTATCCAACATGGAAAACTATACTTCGTGGAAAAAAATAATCTGCGTGGGCAAACTATCCTATATGGACAAACTATCCGACGTGGAAAACGATGTTACGTGGACAAGTTATCATACGTGGACAAAATATCCTACATGGACACATTTTCATACATGGACAAGCTATCATACGTGGACAGACGCCCAATGCGTGGGAAAACTAGCCTACGTGTTTGCCCCCATATTGAACAGCTACCTGTGCCAGCTTCGGTCAAGACCTGTGGGACATACTGGGCTCTGTGCCGGGTCTGTTCGTTTTCTGTTCATATTGCGCACACTATTTACTCGCTAAAGCAATTATGAGATGCCTTCAGGCTTCCTTGTCGTCGCGTCACCGTGCATATGGAGGCAATCCTCGTTGTACAGAGTTCTGGTACTGCCACCCAACCAACCCTTTTCCTCACCCTGCTCATTGGATCAAATATCCGTGGGCAGACAATCATTGTAGCTGCAAATCGAGGCGCGCTCCAGAAGAAGCGGCTGGCGCTCATCGCACCTATACCACTGCAGGACAGCGTGGCATGCACTGTACCACTGGGGCTTGCACCGACTGTTGTATGGCATCCTTAGGAAAAACATAACGATGGTGAGACGTGCGACGAGGATTCCTGTGCACATGTGCACGGCTGCATCGGCACGAAATGCCCACGGTGATGCCTCGTCGCAAAGAGTCGCCTGATGCCAGGGATTGCCTCAACTAAGCCTCATGCTGGGGCACGATTCGCCGCCGCCGCCGCCGCCGCCGCCGCCGCCCGGAAGCTCTAGCGTACCGGCGAGAGAGCTTCACGTTCGTGGCGGCCGGTGCAGTGGCTACAAGCTCGCCAGCGGAGGGGGATGTCGGCGACGGGACGGCAGTTGCACCGTACACCAGCCGACGCCAGCACGGTGACACTGGTGTCGGCTCCTCCGAGGAGCCCATTCGGAGAAGCCGAGTCGGACTCTGAGGAGCATCGGGGGCCCCGGCGTGACGCTGGTGTCGGCTCCTCGGGGGACCCGGGGTGACGCTGGTGTCGGCTCCTCGGGGGACACGGGGTGACGCTGGTGTCGGCTCCTCGGGGGACTTGGCGTGACGCTGGTATCGGCTCCTCGGGGGACCCGGGGTGACGCTGGTGTCGGCCCTCGGGGGCCCCGGCGGTGACGCTGATGTCGGCCCCTCGGGGGCCCTGGGGTGACGCTGGTGTCGGCTCCTCGGGGGACCTGGGGTGACGCTGGTGTCGGCTCCTCGGGGGCCCCGGGGTGACGCTGGTGTCGGCTCCTCGAGGGGCCCCGGCGGTGACGCTGGTGTCGGCCCCTCGAGGGCCCTGGGGTGACGCTGGTGTCGGCTCCTCGGGGGACCCGGGGTGACGCTGGTGTCGGCTCCTCGGGGGCCCCGGGGTGACGCTGGTGTCGGCTCCTCGGGGGACCTGGGGTGACGCTGGTGTCGGCTCCTCGGGGGCCCCGGGGTGACGCTGGTGTCGGCTCCTCGGGGGCCCCGGGGTGACGCTGGTGTCGGCTCCTCGGGGGCCCCGGGGTGACGCTGGTGTCGGCTCCTCGAGGGACCCGGCGTGACGCTGGTGTCGGCCCTCGGGGACTCGGCGTGACGCTGGTGTCGGCTCCTCGGGGACTCGGCGTGACTCGGCGTGACGCTGGTGTCGGCTCCTCGGGGGCCCCGGGGTGACGCTGGTGTCGGCTCCTCGGGGGCCTCCCGGCGTGACGCTGGTGTCGGCTCCTCGGGGGCCCCGGGGTGACGCTGGTGTCGGCTCCTCGGGGGCCCTGGGGTGACGCTGGTGTCGGCTCCTCGGGGGCTCCGGGGTGACGCTGGTGTCGGCTCCTCGGGGGCCCGGGGTGACGCTGGTGTCGGCCCCTCGGGGACCCGGCTCGGTGACGCTGGTGTCGGCTCCTCGGGGGCCCCGGGGTGACGCTGGTGTCGGCTCCTCGGGGGCCCCGGGTGACGCTGGTGTCGGCTCCTCGGGGGACTCGGCGTGACGCTGGTGTCGGCTCCTCGGGGGCCCCGGGGTGACGCTGGTGTCGGCTCCTCGGGGGCCCCGGGGTGACGCTGGTGTCGGCTCCTCGGGGGACCCGGGGAGTTCACACTACTTAGGTGCAGCACAATCGCTTGGGGACGAGGGGTCATCAACCACCTCAATAGTTCTCTACCGTCAAAGGCACTTTGTTACCCATTTGTATGCTAGGAACGAGCACATACGTGCGAGAAGAATCGTGAGAAACAGCATCTGCAATTAACTCATCGTGCTGTACACCACTCTGGAATATTACGTCAAGATATCTTAAGCTCAAGGAGACAGAACGGAGATGCGCTTATGCAATAACCAGCAACCAGCAACCAGCATACGCTCGAAGTGCCTAAAATGCACCGCCTAGTTTGTGTTGAAATTCCTCACCTGGTTGTTCTATCCTGGGTGCACTAAGCAACTCTAGCTCAGGCGCACGCCTCGCAAAGAGAGCGGGAATCATACCATGTAAATTGAATGATACTTGAATTCACCCGACGCAAAACAAATAACAAGCAGTACATCCAAATCAAAACTATGCTCCGGCAGCACAACTTGGCTCTTTGACAACTCATCACCCGGCGGGCATTGGGAGAGAGTAGGCGCGCTGTTACATCCTATGCCCTGCTCTACCCTTTGTTACACTGCTACACCCCACACCCTGCGCACTGCCTGCTATCATCTGGTGTACGGTTACACTCACAACAATTACAACAGTTATGACAGTTACCCTGTTACACCCTATGTCATGCGCACTGCCTGATATCGTCTAGTATACGGTTACACTTACTCTGTTACACCGTTACACTCTACGTCTTGCGCACTGTCTGACATCCTCTGTACACGGTTACACTTACCATGCTACACTGTTACACCTCTACGCCACGCGCGCTGCTTGTTATCAACTGTATACGCTTACACTTACTCTGTTACACTGCTACACCCTACGTCCTGCTCACTGCCTGTTGTCATCTGGTACATGGTTATCCTTACTCTGTTGCACTGTTACACTTACTCTGTTACACTGCTACACCATATGCCCTGCACACTGCCTGATATCCTCTGGTACACTGCTACATTTACTCTGTTACACTGCTACACCATATGCCCTGCGCACTGCCTGCTACCCTTGCATCACTGCGCACATCGTTGCTCTTAGCCAATCTTCTCGCCCGTCAAAAGCCCGGCAATACATTCTGTCGTTCCACCAGTGTTGTGTGCCTGGCGGGAGTAAGCACAAGATAGAGCTTAATCTGGCAGCCAGGCCGAGTCAACTTCAGGCTGAAATATGCACGCATGCAAAATGCAATGCCGCATGCATTTTGGTGGTGAACGTGGAGAGGCAGCAGATGCCTCCGACGGAGTATAACGCTGCGCGAGCAAGAACCATGAGATGCCGTTAGCCGCTGTACAGATGGAATATTTTACCATGCTATCAGCATTTCATTGTCGCCGATGCGGAGAAAAATGTGCTGAGGCACCAGTGGGTAATGGCGTATGCTGGGCTATGTGGGCGTATCATCCTAAGCACTAGTGGTTGACGGTGTACACTGGGCTATGTGGGCGTATTTCCCGAGGAACCAGTGGTTTACAGTTTGCATTGGACTACGCGGGTGCATCCTCCGAGGAACCAGTGTTTGACGTTGTGCGCTGAGCTATGTGGCAATGTATTCACAAGCAATCTTATGGTCTGGTCATGCGTACCAAAACTGTGATCTCGAGCGGGTATTTCGGAGCCGAAATCGCAGCTTATTTCGACTGGAGTCAACTCTGGGGTGTTCCAGTAGGTAATATTACTCTCAGGATGCATTGTTGATCGCACTCCCCCCTCCCAATCTCCTCCCCCGCCCTCTGCTGCGATATGACGTCGCACAATACCGCGTGCATTTCGAATTCAGCGCCGATGAATGGAATTTCGCTCAGTGTGAATGCAACCTTTATCTGACGGATATATTCGGCAAGCGTATGTGGCTCAGTGGAAATACGGCTTATTGCTGACCAGTGAATAGGAAGAAGCTGATGAACACAGTGTTCATAAGCATGCTGGCGATGTGTGAAAGACGTGTTGAGAATTGGTGAACGCCCAACTACCGACTGGCTGCATGTCGTCTGGCCAGAGCTGGAGTTGGTCTGTGCAGACCATATGGGCTCAGGATCGTGCTTTTTGAGATTGCCACTGAGTACCTTGTGTGATCGCGCTCATATTTCACATAGCTTCAGACAATTCAATAGCGTTCAAATTTTGTCTGGGAAGCCAGGTATTAGATGAGGTAAAAATCGGATCATCGGTTTACGAAAGTGTCATTTCTTTGGGTACTTTTCCAAGAGATGCTAATGGCAGGATTTCAAAGATGCCAAACCGTTGTTCCTATTAATGTGTATATATTTGTTCATCGAAAAGCACAATAGTTTTGTTGTTGTTATTTAAGTTTAAGGGCGCTTGAACCAAAGCGTGATCATTTAGCGACCCTGTCAAGAATAGTTTGAGTGACTTTAAATCGGCTTCCGAGGTTAGATCAAGATCAAAATGCATATTTGTTTCCATGCTTAAAGCTTCCTGTCCGATAATCATGGCGCGAAAACTGGATCATAGCTGATCAAATGTCTTGCCTAACTATAGGTGTGTGCCGTTTCAGTATACAGTTTCAGATCGCTATCAGGTCATGTCACGGAGTCACGCCCCAATATGTGCACCAGCACCCCTCACCACACATATGGCGAATTGCCGAAATGCTATTTGATTACCCTTATAAGCATCAACATTATACTGCGTGCTCTTATTACATCAGTGCATACCATACATTGATGACATATGGCATCTATATGTGGATGGCAATGCTTGCATCTTTGCACGGCCATCTTAGTTAAATCACCCCGGCGAATCGCACTGGTCTAAATTAAACCTCTTCATCGCGGCAATCAGCTGGTTAAGACATTTTTCAGCGTTCGATTAGAATTTAACACTTTTTGTGTACATGGAAAACAAATAATAGGGATGAAGGTAGTGCCAGGTGAATGACACAGGTGGCCTGGTGTGAACAAAGTTGACCTTTGTGCATGACATTATTTTTATAGGGTAATTTTGTGCATGCTGAATATAAATGAGTTTCCTTTTTACCTCAGAAATGCACACATGCAAATCGATGGCGTGTGCAAAGTGTACCCCTGAATGTGGGTTATCTTGCTCCGACAATGTTACTATGTTGATTTTCGTTAACGCTTTGAACACCATGGGCTGCGGGGCATCGCTCGAAGTCCATTTATGTTTGTTTGGTCGCTTTATCGTACGATGTTTGGAGGGTACGGTACAATTAAGTTCGAATGCGGACAGACTATGTTGATTCGCACCGCTCCGATATCTTGTCTTGACTTGAATTCGCATTTTGATGACGTCACGGTGATTGCAAGAATACCAACTAGCTACTGATGCCGCACTTTTCTCGAACATCTCATTCGGTTGAAGGTTCTGGATCTAAATCTGGAAAAATAGACCTGTCAGTCGGCAACATCCCGACGGCGAACTTTTCGACTCGACCTATAGGATCAGCGACAAAAGGTAGACAAAATGTTGTTTCGCCACTGAACACGTGAAGGATGGGCCACGCGCCGGCGAAAAACCATGAGGTCTCGTGCAAAAGTTGGAGGTTGAGATTCACTCCGGCAGAAGTGGAGATATGGCTTGTGGGAGGCATCTCGTTTGGTTAAGCTGGTTAATCATTTCAATTTTGATATGTCAAACAGTAGGGAAGCAAGCGAGAGGGCAACGCATAAATTGACGGCATCGTCCAAGCAGACATTCAATCGCCTACCTGGAGACAACATCTTCCCGTTCTAAAACCATCAAGTTATGCAATACCTGGCAGTGTAAATGGAAGCAAGGTATGCTAGATAAGTGTCATTTATGTGTCTGTGAGTTAAGGTAGATGATTAGGTTGGAATACCTTTGAAGACTATGATGCAGGCAGTCTTTACACATGGGCCACATGTACTTGGTACTGCACCTGAACGCTGTGCAGGCAGCATAACTTGTTTATGAAGAATTCACAACTGTGTGAATTGCATTTGGCATGGCAGGAGAAAGTAAATATGGCTGGGTTACCTTATGTTAGATAAGATTGCCTTTTAGTGGAGAAATTCGTAGCATATTGATAAGAGAAGGACATCAGGTAGTATTTACTTATCATACACACCTGTTATCTACGGCATATTCCTGTAAGCCAATATTCTAATTTATGTGTTTTTGATAATGTAGAGAGCAATACTCCTCAACTACCGATATTATTACATGTTCTGCGAGCATCACTGAGCCGGTCTTTTTAAGGCACGATCTGCTAATCCGCGAGACCAGTAAAATGATATCTTGAAATTGCAACGAATATCCTTCACGTCGTGTTTGAGCAGGACTGGGTACGGGTCCCATCCAGGTGAAATTTGACTGGTCCAGATAGGGCTCGGTACATGGGTTCATAGGATGGGCCAGGGAAAAAAATTTGGTCATTTCGAAATTCTGAAGAGCGACAATTCACCTTGGATGACCTGGTGAGCGACCTCTCGAATACTGCATTTCGGAAGAAAGAAGGTCTGGGAAACCCTGGGAAGGTCTCGGGAGGTTAGGGAAGGTTTGAGAAGTTCGCTGTGTTAGGACTAGGGCAAGTGACCGATGGCTGCGAATAAGTGCCGATTGATTGCGTGGGCTGAACGACAGTCGAAAACTGGCTCTACGTGCCACAGCCGCTTGGAAAGAGCGGGAGGAGAATGGCGCCAAGGAAGCGCGGCAAACACGAGCCGGTATCACACCCAGGTGATGAGAGCTGCCTTAAGGCATGCGGCGCCCGCCGCCGCCGCCGCCAACGGCGCCTATGAATACAATCTCCATCAGCGCCAACACTTCTCATCCGCGTCTGAGCTGGTCGACCGTCTCGGCGCGTCTCGGTGAGCTGGCTGCGGGCTCCCGAAGGGCCGCCCCCCCACTCACCCCCGACCTGGGATCGGCATAGCTAACGACTCGGCTCAGGGCGACGCTCGGGCCACACAGGCGCCGTCACGGCGTGTGCGGACGACGCACCCGACCGCCGAATGGCACAGGGGCCCGAGGCGTTCAGCTCGGGTGGAGAGGTCTTCGGGCAGAAGGCGACTCGGTCGTTTTACTGGATAGAAAAAACTAGGTTTTGACCTTGACGGTGATAGTGACAGACCGGCAACTATCTGTCAGAACCGGGACGGACAAAATGGCCCCGAAGCACACACACAGCTAAACAGATAATGCTTGAAGTGTACGCAAAGCGTGGAATATGGTATCAATATCAATTTATTTTACCCAAAGTGTAGAATCAAAGTTTTTAGGACGAAAAACCATAAGTAGAAACAATCACATGAATGATCTACATAGGCACAAGTTATCACAAGTACAACTTCATGGTTGCGAAATCTGGACAAGTGCAAAATGAAGCATGTTTAATTTTGCAAATAGCAGGCTCGGCTGTTGTGTGAGCCGCCTGTTTCGGCTACTTTAATCCTTCAATTTTATGTTCAATGTACACCCTAAAGACTTAGCAGCAACATTTTGGGACGTATTTCTTTAGAACCAATATTGGTTGTTCGAATCCTACCAGCGGCACTTTTTGTTCGCTGCTGAAGCTGCAATATGTTCGGTAATATCGTCCATGGACTTCATGCGGGTGATTATTATCTATTATTTCTTCGGGTGATTATTATTATCTACTCCCACCTAAGTACCACGAAGTGACTCAAGCGAACGCTGAGTTTGTAAGCGGTCAGTGGCGGAACATGGGTTTGAGTCCTACGAGGAGCTTAACATTCTGACCGATGGTGTTTGGCTGGTGGCTGGTCAGTGAAGTTCTTGGATATATGGGCCGTGTCGGTGCATTGGCGACGTGCTAAGCCCTCGGTTTCACTTGAGTGAAGTGGACCTTCTAGACGGGGACTGGTTCATGGCCTTGTGACAATGAGCGCTTAGTATGGGCTTCGTTTCCTTCTAGCCGGGGACTAGTTCATGGCCTTGTGACAATGAGCGCTTAGTATGGGCTTCGTTCCCCCCACCCCCCAACAAAAACACAATCACCGTAGCCACATTTGGATCCTTTTCTTGCAGTGTTTATAACATTTATCACTTAGAACACTTTCTCTTGTCAGAATTATGCAACCCATCAATCCGGGATAAATCAGGTAAAGCATTAGCAAAAGTGATGATTTGCACTTTGGCCCGGGTTGACCAAGGATCGCTTTAACAGTTTGACGTTATCGGTCTCATGCTGAATAATGTACTGAGCCAAAACCACCATACACATAGCTATGTTGACCCTACCAGGTTTGTAGCTCTGGATACCTCTAGGTACAATCCAGTCTCTACTCCATCTATTTCTTACCCGTGCATGGCTAAGCTGGAACTCCGGCCCGAGAAGTTCAGCACGTTCTTGGCATCCTCTCTATTGCGTTTAGTTCTATTTCTTTTGCTTTTCAGCTGTCATCTCGGTTTGTATTTTTTATTTCAGCTATGCAACTACACTACTATCGGTAACATGAGCGATATCGGATAACCATGTCGGGCTCAGCCTGCCACCATATTCTGCTTGAATGGCCATCGTCCACGAGTATTTTGTGAGTATCATACACGGAACCTCAGAAAACGCAAACCGATGGTTTGCATCGGGGAATCACCGCCACGGTCATCCTACAAGAGCACAGACCCTATAGTCTTATGAGAGCCAAATCCCGTTGCACCTGATGCATGCTACTAGATTTTCTTCTATAGAGAACATAACTTTGAGCGCCTCTGGTAGTAAAGCCTTCGAGGATAATGGTTGCCGAGTGAAGTCGGCGATAACACAGCGGCAGGTGAATGGGACCACGAGCAAGACCCTCCCTTTCGACGTTGAAGCACCTCCTGCATCATATTCAGTCAATGGCTAGTGCAGCCGGCTGCCCAGGATGACGCGGAAATATTTCCAGCCAAAACCTTCAGGACGGAATTAAAAGCTTTTCTTCACAATCTAACTAGCTATGAGAATGCATGTATCTTGTCCCTAAGCTGAATCTAAGCATGTGCCAGGCTCCCGAGATCGAATTTTGAATCATTTCAATCTTTTGCAAACTCAATTGTTTAGAATCTGTATTCTTTCGAATCTTTTGACAAAGTTGACAGCAATCAATCTCGGATCTTCTGACTGTTCAGGTAAGCTTACTTTTTGGGATATTGAATCTTTGGAATCTTTCGTTAGCATCACCAAAGTTGAATCTTGATGCTTTTCATTCACAAACCCTAATGTTTGAGCATGGAATATTTCGAATCTTTCGACAAAATTGCCAACTTGGAATCTCTTTGTTTTTGTTTTCCACAATGATTAGCATTTTTAATCATAATCCGTTTGATCTTTGGACAAAGTTGCCAATTTTCAAGCATGCATCTTTGAAGTATCTGGATTCCAAAGATTCATTGAGGGCATCTAAAGTAAACATTGAAGGGAAGATTCGGATTTTGGTCTATGTCACAGTTCTCGTTGAAACAGCACGTAAGTACGCAAATGAAAGCACAAATAATCACTGATTTGATGGCATGTTCCGCCTCAATTTCTGTACCATGCCAGTCTCTGTTAAGCGTCTGGAAGCCAAATGTTCAGGTTGGCTCAGCCATCTTTATCATTTCTGTGAAAGAGCAGGCGGGAATTACGCCAAAAAGGATGCCATGAACTGAGACAATATAGTTGCCCAAAGTTTAGTTCTCTACGACTTTCTCCTTGTATAGCCGTGACGTGCAGGTTGAAAGTTCCCAGACGGGCTGACATTTCCAAATATGGGCATGTTTGAAACCACTCATATACCTGAGGCCCGAGGAGCTCGGTGCGTACTGCGCAGTGAAATTCGTGCTAGTGTGACAGAGTGCCATACGTTGCGGCTAATTTACACAGTTCCGGCGCCATTACGGAGTCACTACGGTGCGGCACATTGTTAATTTGATGTGTTGTGAGCGTCGCGGCATGGCTTTGCTTTGCTTATATATATATATATATATATATATATATATATATATATATATATATATATATATATATATATATATATATATATATGTATATATGCATATATATATATATACATATATATATATATATATATATATATATATATATATATATATATATATATATATATATATATATATAAATATATATATATATATGTATATATGCATATATATATATATATATATATATATATATATATATATATATATATATGTGTGTGTGTGTGTGTGTGTGTGTGTGTGTGTGTGTGTGTACACATATGCCTACACTTCGAAAATGAATCTAAATGTATGGAGA